>CM062810.1:245106800-245381311 GCA_031772625.1 Pinus tabuliformis | reverse complement strand
TCGATATCATGGTATGAAACAGACTTCTAATTGGATCCATTTTATATATGATGAAAAAGATGAATACTGACCCATGATACCAGACGTTACTTACTGATATGATACCAATTTTTAGCAGGGGCTTTCACAAAGCTTGCTACAGTGTTGTGCGCTATGCTGTTGTCGCTCTCTGCTGTTTTGGCCTTGCCATGTCTCTTCTTGTGTCTTCACTGATCGACCTCTGGTGAAATTAGTGCGAACTTACTCGGATCTTTTATGCTCTATGACCTTACACACGGCTTCCTTGCCTTATAACGGTCTAGCGTCCCTTCGAACCTTCGGCGAACCCCTAATGAACTTCGAGTGAAAATTATGAGACAACTACTACATAGCAACACAAGTTAAAGCACACAGTACTTGGAAGCAGAAAATGAAATAACACTCTTTTATTAAATTTTCAGATATCGATTACACTTGATTTACAGTCTATTCATACCAGATATGGACTGTGTTCGCATTTACCAGACTGTTGCTACTCAATACTGAGATAGCTTACTGGAGGCTACCTGGCGATTACACAGACTCTATCTTTGAACATATACTCAAAACGCACATATAGACAGACACACTAATGATCTGGTCACTTTAGGTTCTCACCAGTGCTCTCACACTGATGCGCAGGCTTCTCAGATCACCTAAAGACTTGAGTTCTTCTTGTGATGCAAGCAGATCAGACTTAATGTCCGTAGTTGCAGAGCAAGAGAGGCTCTCGACTCTTAACTTCAAAAGACACAATAACTCTAACTCTCAATGCCCCGAATGAGCCTGACTCTCTTTGTTTTATAGGAAGAAGAGGGGACAAACATCCGACCATCGTACCGACAAGTTGAGTATGAAAGATTCTATCAATCACGGAGATGTGGTTAAATATCCACCAAAAGTTGAAGAAGTGCTCCGAGTCTCGTGACTAAAGAATCTTTTTCCTATTACAAGATAACAATCATTCCTACGGAAAGAACATTATCTACAATGTGGATGCCTTTTAACCAGTTAAGGCCCACAAGGAAATTGGCCATGAATAGTCCTCATGACTGGATAACATGATTACACAGTGGAGTTTTCTGGATAAACCCATGGAAACCTTTTTATGAAGAGGGACGAGCACTGTAGGATGATTCACCAAGAGCTGTGATTCTCAGGAACCTATTTCTGGGATAAATGAGGTCGTCCCATGCCTTTGTATAGATCCACTGAACTATCATAGGTTTATTTAGCACATATTGATGCTTTATTTTAGTCATGACTAGCCATTTGTCATGCCTAGCCATAAATTGTTGTAGTATATGGTGATCTAGATAATTCAGAAAATCACTTACTGTGGTACAAGGAATATGAAAACATTCAACGACATTTCTGTGGAAGCATTTGTCACATGACATCTGAAAATAACTTTCATAAAAGATTGGATCTATAGCAGTGCAATTTACTCCAAAATCTTTCCACCAGTCACCTAACCATCCTGAAAATTGATTTCTTTGCATGGTCCTAATTGATCCAAATTTTAATTTTGTATAATGGATTTCTTTCTTTCCATCAACATTTAGGAGAT
Organism: Pinus tabuliformis; assembly: GCA_031772625.1. Taxonomy (NCBI): domain Eukaryota; kingdom Viridiplantae; phylum Streptophyta; class Pinopsida; order Pinales; family Pinaceae; genus Pinus; species Pinus tabuliformis. The sequence goes on along the minus strand of CM062810.1, from coordinate 245,379,723 downwards.
CCCACCATAATTTTTTGTAACTTGCAAAATTAAAGATAGTGTCAGGAAAAATAAGATTAGGATTATTTTGTGGCCATAAGATAAGAGAATTTCTGGTGATTGTCCAATCCGTGTTTTTGGTTCTGTTGATGACTCAATATCTTTGATAAATATTTCTTTGTCTTCCTCCTTCAGACCAGATTATTGCGATGTCATGGGAATTATTTTGTAATGCCTCTTCTGCTTGATGAGTTGCAACCATACTACTAGTATACACCATATCATGGATCCAACGATTTCCTTTGGGAAATACTCTTCTTTCAGGCACTAGGTATAAAATATCTATATGTGGCTATAAATCTGCATCTAAGACTTTTGTTTGTCTTAGATGTCAGGTTGGCTTCCAGTTCTTCTTGTATTCTTCCCAGCTTTGGTCCTCTCTGATAGTCCTGAGAATTTCTTGTTGATTATCTGGGTCCCATTCAGTAACAATAACAAAAACATATTCTTGTTCTTGTGACTGGGTTTGTATGTATTCTCGGCTTAGAAAATTAGGTAGACAGTTGTCTTCTCCTTTGATGTGTTCCACTTCGAAATCAAAATTGGCAAAAAGAGCTTGCCATCTGGTGAATTTGGCTTCTCCAGGCTTCTTGATATCTTTATTAAGCACCTTCTTAAGGGCAGACGCATCTGTCATGAGAAGAAAATGTTTATTTACCAGATGGATCTTGAATTTGTCGATGCTATTCCATGCTGCTTTCACCTCTTTTTCTATAGTAGAATATCTTTTCTCAGTGGGGTTCCATGTTCCTGAAGCAAACTGGATAACTTGTTCTTCATTATATATATATATATATATATATATATATATATATATATATATATATATATATATATATATATATATATATATTTTAATATATCCCCCCATCCGATGTTGCTGGCATCGGATTCTACAAATCTTATAAAGTTGCATCATCAGATATATACAGTATGGGAAGGTCTCTGACCTTGGCTTTAATCTTTTGGACTGCTCTGGTATGGAGTGGAGTCTAAGGTTTAGGATTTTTGCGCAGCCTCTGATTTAATAAGCTTCTGTCCTTGGTGCAGTCTTGGTACAAATTAATTACGTAATTTAAACAACCAAGAAATCTTTGTAGCTGTGTCTTGTCTGTAATGATGTCTGGAAATTTGTTAGAGAATTCCAGAGCATGTTTTTGCAAGGAGATTTGGCCATTGAATATAGTATGGCCAAGAAATTTAATGGAAGTTTGAAAGACTTCGATTTTCTTTTTGTTTAATACAAGACCATTCCTCTTTATTATATTTACAAAGGTCTGTATATGTTTAAAATGATCTTGCAATTTTTAAAAAAATAAGTATATCATATATATACAAAATTAGGCAATCGAAGAAGGGTTTAAATATAGAGTCCATCACCTTCTGGAACTTGGATGGTGAATGCTTCAGGCTGAAAGGCATCACATTCCATTCATAATGTCCAGTTGGGACACTGAAAGCTGTTTTGAATTTATCCTTCTCTGGTATAGCAACTTGCCAAAATCCTGATTTCAGATCGAACTTCGAAAATGTTTTCGCTCCTGCTATTCTTCTTATCAGATCTCCTTTGTGGGGAATCGGATATGTATTATCTGCTAGTATTGATTTCAAAGGCTTATAATTGATGACTAGCCTTGGGATGCCTCTAATTTGTTATGTTCTTTTATTTACATAGAACCCATAACAATTCCACGGGCTCTCTGATTCCCTGATCAATTTCTTACTCAACAGATTCTTGATTTCTTTTTCGCAGAGCTCACGATATTCCTTGTTCATCGGAATTGCCTTACTTTTACATGGCTTACTTGTATATTCTGTTTTATAGGGCAATTCAACACAATATTGCTTTCTGTGCCAAAAAGCATTTGGATCTTCTGCACAACACTCTTTCTCTATTTGTGCCTTTAATTATGAAATCTTCTTTTGTATTGCTGGTAAGCTTAGTTGTTGTGAGATATGAATGGTGGATTTCAGATCTTTTAGATATGTTAGCTTTGATTCAGCTTTCTTTAGCTCTTCCATAGTCTGAACCATTTTCGAAACTCGTGGAGCTGAGACAAATGGTAATTTATTTTTTCTTCGGCCATTCGAGGAGGTAGGAAGAGTAATAAAATATCCACCCTTATTATTTTTTGTTCTAAATGAACCATGTGGTTCAAAAGTAGCTAAAAATATGTTACCTAAAATACAATCAACAGGGATGTCAGCAACTGCAAATTTTAATTTTATGCAGTGATTATCAAAGCAAATAGATGCCTTGGGAATTTCATACTTCAGCGTTTTACTTCCCAAGACAACAACTTTTTTTCTGCCGTCATCAAATATTTAGCAGGGATCACTTTTGTATTTAGAATATTTACATCTGCTCCAGAATCAATAAGAACAATCAAATTGAAAATCTGTCCCTGTATGCAAATATTTATTTGTACATGATGTTGCTAGTATTCAATGGCGAGTATCCTCATTTCCTGAAAACCTGAAGCAATATCTTTTCTTCCTTCATAAATATGTACATTTGGCTTGTAAAATTCTTCTGCATTATTCTTTTATAGAATCTGCTTCATCAATGGATTTTCCTTTTTCTAATCTCACAATCTGAGATTTAAGAATAGAAATTTTAGATTTGAGATTGTGAATTTCATGACTTACCTCCCCCAAGGTAAGCGCGCGAACCTTATCCTGTTGTTGATGCCTTTGGAATGATTTTGCATTCTTTTCAAAAGAGGTGTCAATGAAGAGTGGCTTCTTTGAAGAACTTCTGCTGGAAGATTTCATTTGGTCCATGAAGGCTTCCATAAGGCGATTTTTCATTTCTCCTTTTTCCCTAGCTCTTATTTGGGACAAGATTTTTATCTCATCTTCTTCTATCTGTGCCATAAGAATTTTCTCTTTGTATTTTTGTGGCTATATATCTTCATGAGAAGATTCATTAGAAATTTCAGAGTTAGAAGAGAAAATACATTTACAATTTTCAGAATCTGAACAATCACAAGCATTTGCATGAAAATTTAATTCTTCAACTTCTTCTTCTGAAGTATATACAGAACTAGAATTAGAACTTTCACCGGATGAGTCAAGCAACTGTTGCTGCTGAATCTGGGGGTGTTCTTTGATCACCATATTGGGGCAATGATCAGTTTTATGATTTCTAGACCCACATCTCATGCAAAGATACTGAGCCTCTATTTTTAGAGTTTTTAATTTTTGATTTTGAGGCTGAAATTTCTTGCCTCGATTTTTTTTTATTCTTCACCTACTCGACAGTTATTTGTAGTATGTCCATTTTTGCCACACAACCAACATGTCAATTTATTCCATTTTCTTGCTTGGCACTATGCAAGTGAATGTTAGATGGTTTATAATAATGTGTCTTAGGGACATATTTGTAATATCCCTTCCTTTTATGTTGTCAAAAAGATCAATCTTTCTTCTTAAAGTCTTTTCTGGTTGATTCTTTCTTTTCTTTCTTGGCTCGTTTCTTGAATTTTCTCCTTTTTACTAATGGATCATCAAGATTAGCTGCACAATGATTTGCTGTCGGGGAACCTAGACAACTTTTCTAAGACTTATTAACTTTTGGGCTTGTGCAGAGACCAACCAGAGCTTTAGTAATAATTGAATATATTTGTCCCATGTGTAAGACTACAAGAATTTACGCCAACATTAATGTTGGATTGAACACATGCTTTGAGACATAAATTTAAACAACACTAAGCAGCCATGGATGCATACCTAAATTTCACTGCCCCAATATGCGAGTTAATTGCTGTGATATGCTATTATATGCAGATACGCAAGTTCCCCGAGGCGAATACGGCGATTACCGGTGCTGACAATGCGTCTTCACCCAGGATATGTGAATTATCATGAATGAATATGCGGTGATATGCTATTATATGCCGATACGCGAGTCCCCAGAGGCGAATATGCGGATTAACCCTGCTGATTATGTGTGTTAACCACCCAGGATATGCGAATTATCATGAATGAATGTGGTTATCTGCGGATACGCGAGTTTTCAATGGATATGCGATATATCAGCATTGGATGTACGATATATATTCGGTATGTTGATTATCAACATATGATAGGTGGGTCATTACGCTGAAATGTGAGATCTGTGCCATTTATGCGAGTGCTTTGGGATGGATATGAGAGAAAACTCTGCCGAATGAGCGGTAATTTCCCGATAATTGGACCAACTACCTCGCCGAGAAAAGGTAGCGCAGTCAATACGTGAATTATCAACCATCGATACGCGATATATCATCTAATACGCAACCTATCATGTGATATGCGACTTATCAGAGAATACGCGAATTATCGCAATCTGATATGCTGCTTATGATGAAATGAATGAATTATCACGGCCATACATCGGTATCGTTAGCGTGATAGGCGAGTTATGTAGGGTTTTGCGAACATTAAATTAGATATAATTTGCTTTAATCTTTGGTTGAAAACGGGCGCACATACCACAAGATATAAATTTAAATAAGGGTAAGCAGCCATGGATGCATCTCTGTTGCGAACCCGAGCGTGACCCACGGCCAAGAGCCGAGTCTGATCCTCCTGTCAATCGGTTTGATCTGTCTGCTTAAACAGAGTTTCAGAAAAAGGCTCTGCCTTCCGCCTGGTCTGACTGGATGGCCTGTTATGAGCAGCCTTCCACTTCGATTGCAGGTTTCTGGCCAGCAATGTCGACGTTAGGGGGAGAGCGATTTCCAGGTAATTCCATTCGGCGCATGGTTCAGCTCATGCTTGCCACCTTAATTCAAATAATATAATATAATATTTATAAGTGATATAGCTTCAAAATAACCTATAAGGTATAGATTGATTAGTTGATATACGTGGACTCTATGATCATTGTTTATGTTTTAATAAGTCGAACAATTGAAACCACCATGTTGAGCACACATGTGGATCTCGGCTTTGTCTTTTGGGAGAGAATGGAATTTTCACTTTTAATGACCTCAAAGTTTTCATCTTCACTTGATGAAAGCTTGGAACTTGGATTTAAGTTTGCAAACAGAGAGAGAGGGGTCTATAGGAATATATCGTTTACGGTTTATATGTGAACCTAAAGTGGCCGAACCATTAGAAGAGTCAAGTGTTTGGGTGTTAAGTCTGATTCTGAGACAGAGCCTATACCTCGCCAGGTAGCTTCCGGTAGTAACTTGTTCAATTTTTGAGCTGTGAAAAGTCTGGTAAATGCGAGATTAGTCTATCTCTGTATAGAATCCGTTTCTATAAAATCTCTGTGAGCATCCTGTAAGAATTTTCTCCATTCTGAAATAAAATGAGTATGCCATTCTGTTATTGAGTACCTCTGTGTATTTATAAGTCCGCTGTGGTAGTAGTTTTCTCTGTGCTTTCATCCCAAGTTCACAGGAAGTTCGCCAAAAGATCGAAGGGACACCAAGGCCATTTGAAGGCATGGATGCCGTTGTTGAGGTCGTCAGAGTGTGAAAGATCTAAGTAGGTTCATCACTGGTTCATCAGGAGTTGGCTACCAGAGAAATACGAAGAGACACAGAGAAAGAGCAAGCTCATGATAGGAGCCCCTACTAGAAATTGGTATCAGAGCCAGTAACGCCTGGTTCTAAAGGTTGGTACTCAGATCTATACTGTTTTAAGTAAAAATGGAATCATTTAGAAAGTCTGTTTCATTTCGAGAGCTTGAAGAAGATGATTCCCATCTAGAAGAAAATCCTCTTAAAGAAATGTTTGAAAATAGTTCAAGTAGAACCTTAAACTCTGCTGAACTTACTTATGAGGAATTTCAGCCTTCTGCAAGATGGGCTTTACCAGATATAACACCCTCTGAAGTCTATAGTGATTTAGCTCCTTTCCATTTAATTGCTGCATCTAGAATTAGCATTAAAGAGTCTGTTAGTCAAGTTCAGGAGAGCTCTGAGAGTATTCAGACAATACCACTGCTAAATCCTCAGGCCTTACAAGCAGAAGCAAAAAGGTTAAAGACAAATTATCTGCATCTTGGTTGCATTCGGGTTAGCATCAATCCTTTGGTCCATAAAGGATTAAAAACATTTGTGCTTGCTACTGTTAGAGATCTAACGCACAACAGATATACAGATTCTATAATCGGTGGGATTGTAGCCCCTTTGTCTGATGGCCCTGTATACTTTGATTGTTAACCAAACTTTTCCATATATGTGTTTGATGAAACCATTAAAGATATATTACAGCTGCAAATCCATACTACGGGTTTTGATATGAAGAGAAAGAGGAACAATATAGCCATCCAGACCAAACCCTGTTTCAGACATACCAGCACTTTATGGCCAACAATCTGTCATACTCCCAGTCGAGATTCCAAATCAAGTGTGGTAGTCAAAACTGACCCAAAGAACCAAAAGATTGAACATCTATTGATAAAATGGGAAGATCTGTAATTCCCTGAACATTGGGTTGTAAATCACTCCAGGCCACAAATTCCCTGAAATATCACTTCTGCCAACATAACTGAAAATGCTTCCAATGCAGTCATATCCTTTCCTCGCAGGTCAACTATTGATCGGAGAAGAATAGATGCTTCTTGTAAAACATCCAAATACTACAGAGATCCTTCCACTGTCGATACCGCCTGTTCATCATCATCCTTTTCTTCTTGTAAACATCCACAGCTTTTCGAATTAGCTCAGCTTGTTAATTTTTCTTCTTTACAAGTAAAATGTACAGATTGTACAAATGTGATAAATCTGCTTACCCTAGCCGAACAGAATGTTCATCTGCACCATAATCCTCGCACTGGTGTTGCTCCTCCATCCACTTCTATCAGCTCATGCCCGAATCCTAAATGTTCTGATATTCCTTTCCCACATGAGCCTGAGCCCGATTCAGATCATGTTCTCATGATCCATTCAATAGAAGAAGAAGACCCTAGGCTTACTCAGATGATTTGCTTAATGAGACCAGCAAAGCCAAGGTATGGGTTGGGGAAACTTGAGCAATCAGAACTGATTCCAGAATGCAGATTCAAATAGATTCCTTCTGACTGTAAAAAGTCTGCAGTCATGGAAATGCATAAGTTTTTTGGACTTATGGATGGATGCTTAAAATCACAAATCAGTTCTAAATGGATGAAAGAAATGTTGAATTGGGATTTGTATACAAATCCTCAAGCAGATGAATTTGACCAAGGATATACTCCAGATCAGAAAAGAAAGTTAGCAACAGACTGGAAACATTATATGGAAGTAAATAATGTTTAGATATCTTTCTACTCATGGAAAGATAAAATTGGTCCTATAAATGTTTTAACTGGTGCTACTTCTAGCAGTATGACTGATAAGCATGGATGGACTGCAATTGATGGATCCACAGTTGAAACCCCTACTACTTTTCCCCCATATAAAGGAATCATTTTGGGAGAAAAGACAAATGAAACCAAAGCCATTCCCCTGGTTCAAAAAGATGATAATGCCTTAGGAATTGATGGTAGAATTCAAAAGGCTAGTGAACAGTTAAATTGGACCAATACTTCTATAAAGGGTCTGGAAATGAATGTGGCTAAAGCAGAAGATGTAAAGAAGCAAGTAGATGTTGTACAGTCTTCACTTAATAGTGTAAATTCTTGTTTGAATAATTTACAATTTGATTCCAGCATGACTTGTTCTTACACCAAGGAATCATTGAATAAGATTGATGAAATAGGAGAAAACTTAGTTGGACATATTGATTTAACTAAGACACTCCTTACTGGCTTAAATGAAAAGTTTGAAAGGATGCAGATCACAAAAGTTGAGAAGCCAGTTCCAAATTCTTTCTTGGTGAAAAGAAATATAAAGATTGAGAATCCAATAAGAAATGTACAGAAATTCCCTCTGCTGTTCCCCAAAGAAACCACCTCAAAGACTGATGAGTCTGAACACATCAGTATTGCTTCCTTATTTAGGGAACAACAGAGGGAATTTCTAAATGATTCCATTTTTACTTAAAACAGTATAGATCTGAGTACCAACCTTTAGAACCAGATGTTACTGGCTCTGATACCAATTTCTAGCAGGGGCTCCTGTCACGAGCTTGCTCTTTCTCTGTGTCTCTTCGTATTTCTCTGGTAGCCAACTCCTGATGAACCAGTGATGAACCTACTTAGATCTTTCACACTCTGACGACCTCAACAACGGCATCCATGCCTTCAAATGGCCTTGGTGTCCCTTCGATCTTTTGGCAAACTTCCTGCGAACTTGGGATGAAAGCACAGAGAAAACTACTACCACAGCGGACTTATAAATACACAGAGGTACTCAATAACAGAATGGCATACTCATTTTATTTCAGAATGGAGAAAATTCTTACAGGATGTTCACAGAGCTTTTATAGAAACGGATTCTATACAGAGATAGACTAATCTCGCATTTACCGGACTTTTCACAGCTCAAAAATTGAACAAGTTACTACCGGAAGCTACCTGGCGAGGTATAGGCTCTGTCTCAGAATCAGACTTAACACCCAAACACTTGACTCTTCTAATGGTTCGGCCACTTTAGGTTCTTATCAGTGTCGAGCACACTGATACGCAGGCTTCTAAAACCAACTAAGGACTTTGAGTGATTTCTCGTGTTGCAAGCAGATCAGACTATATGTCCGCAGATGCAGAGAAGGAGAACACTCGACTCAAACACACACAAACTCTCCAAAATTCCGATGCCCAACAAATGAACCTTACCCTTCTTATATAGGATGAGAAGGGGGGACAAACATTACTGTTGGTCGGACAGAAATGACTTAAAGCTTAAAGAATCATTACTTTTCAGTCTTTACCAGAGCGACGTCCGCACAAATATTCGGGTCCATAAAGCAGACTGAATAATTGCTTTCGGGTAACGCATGAGATATAGTCTGTAAAGTAGATTCATGTACCTAAAACAAATCAGACATTATGGCTATCTACACAGTGGATACTTTTGTACAAAAAGCCCATGAGAAAAGACTAGATGAGAATATTTACACTGTGGAAGCTTTTAAACAGTAAAGCCCACGGGAACTCTGGTCACAATTAAGCCCTTGTGACTGGTACGTAATCAAAATATGGTCAGATCAGGGAATCTGTCTCTTTTATAAAGTAGATCATCACATACCTTTATATAAATCCTCCGGACTATCATGGGTTTGCCCAGTATGATTTGATGCTGGACTTTGGTTAAGACATACCATTCTAAGTGCTCTCTCATGTATTCTTGGAGGGAATAATTTGTCATGTGGAAAGGATCCCTCTCTTGAACTGTCATTTCTTTGACTGTGCTGTATATGCGATGAAAACATTCCCCAATGTTGTACTCAAAACATCTGTGACAGTATTTTCTTTCATATCTTTCATGATATACTGGGTCCATGGCTGTTCTGCTGACTCCGTAATCTGTCCACCAGTTCTGAAACCATTCACATTGTAGATTTTTCTGGGATGCTGCCATTGTGCTAAATTTCAACTTTGTGTAATGGGTTTCTTCTCTGTCATCAACATTCATGAAGTCCCACCACAGCTTTTTATAATCTGAAAAATCATAAACTGTGTCGGGGAACATTACCTTGGGATCATTTCTGGGCCATCGAGCACATGGTTGGACTTGAGGGTGGTTGATCCACAAGTCTCTGGTTCGGTAGATGCAATAATAGCTTTCATAGATTCCTGTGTCACGGCCTCCATGGTGCCAGATACCTGCAATGTCATGAAAATTCATTTCCAGGGCCCGCCTTGCGGTTCCAGCATCTGCTTTTGCTTTGTCATACATCATATCGTGGATCCATTTTCTACCCTTTGGGTACACCTTTCTTTCAGGTACATAGTGCTGGAGATCAGTGTGAGGTTGTAACTTGGCATCAAGGACTTTTGTGTTCCTTAATTGCCATGTGGGTCTCCAGTTGTCTCTGTATGTATCCCAGTCTTGATTTTCTGGAATGGTTCTCAAGACCTCTCGTTTTTGGTGCTGGTCCCACTCAGTAATAATCATCATGACATGTGCTGCGTTTTGTTCAAGGTATTCCCTGCTGAGAAAGTCAGGAAGACAATTGTCTTTTCCTTTGATGTGCTCAATGGAAAAATCAAAATTTGCAAAGAGTGCCTGCCATCTGGCAAACTTTGCTTCTTCTGGTTTCTTGATATCCTTGGATAGGACTTTCTTCATTGCTGACACATCTGTTCTGAGAATAAAAGGCTTGTTTATTAGATATACTTCAAACTTGCTGATGGTTCCATGCAGCTTTCACTTCTCTTTCAATAACAGAATAATTCTGTTCTGCTGGGTTCCATACCCCTGAGGCAAACTGTACCACTTATTCTTCTTTGTCAACTTTTTGTTTCAGAATCCCTCCCGAGCCTATATCACTGGCGTCGGATTCAACTATCTTGAATGCCTCATCATCTGCTATATACAGTATAGGCAAAGACTTTACCTTTGCTTTGATTTCTTGCACTGCTCTGGTATGGGCATCTGACCATTGAGGGGGATTTTTCCCAAGCCGCTTATTGAGCACTTTCCTATCACTGGCACAGTCTTGATAAAAACTGCTTACATAATTTAGGCAGCCAAGGAACCTTTGAAATTGTGTCTTGTCTTTTAAGACATCTGGAAATTTGTCTGCAAAGTCAATGGCATGTTGTTGCAGAGAGATTTGTCCATTAGAAATCTGGTGGCCTAAGAACTTTATAGAAGTCTGAAATACTTCTATTTTCTTTTTGCTAAGCACAAGCCCATTTTTCTTGACCAACTTCATGAAAATATTTACATGTTTGAAGTGATCATCAATATTTTTGGAAAAAATTAAAACATCATCAATATATACAAGTAGCCAATCAAAATATGGCTTAAAAATATCATCCATGACCTTTTGAAATTTTGAAGGAGCATTTTTAAGACCGAATGGCATGACATTCCATTCATAGTGCCCTGCAGGAATACTAAAAACAGTTTTGAACTTATCTACCTCATCAATGGCAACTTGCCAAAATCTTGCTTTTAAATCAAACTTTGAAAATATTTTGGCTCCTGCAATTCTCCTGATCAAATCTCCTTTATGTGGAATGGGATAAGTATCATCGGCCAAGACTGAATTTAGAGGCTTGTAATTTATCACAAGTCTAGGGATACCTCTAATTTGTTCAGCTCTTTTGTTTACATAGAATCCATAGCAATTCCAGGGGCTAGTGGATTCTCTGATCAATCCTCTGTTGAGCAATTGCTGAATTTCTTTTTGGCATAGTTCTCTGTATTCTTGGCTCATAGGGATTGCTCTGCTTTTCCAGGGCTTTCCTGTGTATCCTTCTTTATAGGGCAACTTAATGGTATGTTGCTTTCTGTGCCAAAAAGAATTTGGCTCTTCTGAACAACATTTTTCTTCCAGTTTTCCTTTCAGTTCTTGGATTCTTCTTTTGATTTGGGGTAGTTTCAGCTGTTCTTCTACTCTCAATGTGCTTTTTAGATCTTTAAGATCTGATAGCAAAGATTCTGCTTTGTCTAATTTCTGCATGGCTTGAACCATTGTAGAAACTCTTGGAGTTGAAACATAAGGAAGCTCAATTCTTTTTCTTCTACCTTTAGATGTGGGTACAGAAATAAAATAACCATCTCTACTTCCTTTTAACCTGGCTGAGCCATGAGGTTCTACTACAGCTAAAAAGACATTCCCTAATATACAATCAACATGGATGTCTGCTATGGAAAACTTCATGTATACACAGTGGGTATCAAAACATAGTGAAGCTCTAGGAATTTCATATTTGAGTTTCTTATTTCCTAGGCCTACAACTTCTCTTTCAGCAGAGACCCAATATTTCGCTGGAACATTTATGATGTTAAGAATATTAATATCTGCACCAGAATCTAATAATGAAGTCATGGAAAATATCTGGCCTTGGATACAAATTTTTACCTTGACATGATGTTGCTGATATGTGATGGTAAACAATCTCATATCTTGAAAGCCAAAATTTGGGTCTGACCTTCCTTCAGCAACTTGAATTTCTTGACTATGGGCTGCTGTGTTCCAGGATTCTTCTTCTTTTTCCTCTTTAATCTCCTTGCCTTCCTTAATTTCTGCAATTTGAGCTTTGATTGCAGAAATCTCTACTTTGAGTTGGTGAATTTCACCACTCACTTCTCCCAAAGTCAGGGATCTTACTTTCCCTGGTTTTTGGTGATGCATTTGGAAAGATTTAGTGTTCCTTTCATAGGATGCGTCGACAAACAAAGGTTTCTTACCTGATTCTTTTGAAGCTTTTGATTTAAGCTGATCTGTGAGTGCTTCTATCAGGCGGTTCTTCATGGCTCCATCTTCCATTGTCCTAATATGAGATAAAATCTTCATTTCTGCCTCTTCTTCAGTAGATGCCATTAGGACTTTTTCTTTAGGAGGCTTTGTCCTTTCTTCTTCTTCGCTGGAACTGTACAAAAATTTAGAGTCATCTTCATAAAATATATGACATGCACATTCTTCTGAATTAGAGCAAGAACATTCAGATGATTCAGAATCAGAATACTGGCCCATATTAACTTGAAATTCTTCTTCTGAAGTGCTAAAAGAATCAAGAGATGATTCCTCTAATTGGTGCTGCTGGGCTGAGTCTTTGATAATAAGATTTGGGCACCTTTCTGTAACATGGGTCTTTGATTTACATCTCAGGCAAAAGATTGGGCCTGAATGTTCTTTCTTAACCTGTTTAGCTTTTTGAGCATAAACAGCTGTCTTTTTTCCCTTATTAAGCTTTGATTCTTCCCCTTGGGGACATCTTGAAGCTGTATGCCCAGTCTGGCCACACAACCAGCAAGTAATTTTGTTCCATTTTTCTTGCTTGGATGTATGCAAATGGATGTCAGAAGGAGTATAATAATGGGTTTTTGGGATATATTTGTAGTGGCCCTTCTTTTTATGGCTTTTATCCCTTGTAGAATACTTCCTTTTATTTTTTGGATAATCCCTTCTATTTTTGTAGAAAGTCTCTTTGAATTCTCTTTTGGCCCTTTTCCTAGACTTTCTCCTTTTGACCAATGGGTCATCTATTGTCAGTCCATATTTGCTGCAAATGGACTTTCTGTCTGGTAGTCTAGACAGTTTTTTCAAAGACTTGTTCACCTTTGAACTGGTACAAAGACTTACCAGTGTCTTTGTAATATGGGAATAAATTTCTCCCCATGTATAAGACTCAAAAGGAAATTGAAAAATTTCTTGCAATCTAATATAGTCAACAAATCTAGAGGGTAGAGCAGCTAGATATACCTGCTTCTAGAGAAAGTTTTTGGAATCTTTCACCTCATAGATTCGCTGCATCCAATCTCGATGGAAATCATCAAATTGAGACATCTTATGACATTTGAGGTTCATCAAAATGACCTCATGCTTGTTGGCAATTTCTGTCTCACTACCACACCAATGTTCCAGAACCATTGATGTTAGCGCACAAATCATATTGCTTATTACAGTACCATCAGGATTATGAATAACATCTCCTTTTTCATCTTTGAGAACTTCTGCTTCCATGGTCTCAATAAGTTTAGGAGAAGATTCAGTTTCCCACCATCTGAGAAGAGTACCTGTAAAACATTGGATGATGGTTCTGCAAGCATCTACCTCTAATTTTCCTCTAAGATACATGAGTTTATATTCAGTATACATTAAATCAATCATCTGGTGAATTTGGCCAATGCTCATGTTGTCTATGTTCCACTCTCTGTGGGAATCAGGGAAGAAAGTATGGGCTTCAGGCAATTTTCCCTTCCCTTCAATGTCAGGAGTAGAATATCTGGAAAATCTATGTTCAAGAGGCTCATAGATTGGGAGGATTTGTGTTTCCTGAGACTTTTGTTCTTCTGTTTCTGGTTCCCTAAATAAGGAAGCAATACTGATGTGTTCAGACTCATCAGTCTTTGAGGTGGTTTCTTTGGGGAACAACAGAGGGAATTTCTGTACATTTCTTATTGGATTCTCAATCTTTATATTTCTTTTCACCAAGAAAGAATTTGGAATTGGCTTCTCAACTTTTGTGATCTGCATCCTTTCAAATTTTTCATTTAAGCCAGTAAGGAGTGTCTTAGTTAAATCAATATGTCCAACTAAGTTTTCTCGTATTTCATCAATCTTATTCAATGATTCCTTGGTGTAAGAACAAGTCATGCTGGAATCAAATTGTAAATTATTCAAACAAGAATTTACACTATTAAGTGAAGATTGTACAACATCTACTTTCTTCTTTACATCTTCTGCTTTATACTCCTTGTACGCTTCAAACTTTTTTCCACATTTATTTATGATTATTTTTTACTGTTAGAAAATATAATATTTTATCCATTATGTTTCTTTTTAATGGTGTAGCATAATAGTCAAACTTGTATTCATTTGTCACGTTTTTTTATAACTATAATGGAAGAATAATGGAAGAATTCATAAACTGTTTTTAACTATGAAAATCTAAATTCTAATGCAGTAGTGATTAATAAATAATACTTATTTTTATATTAAATATATAAATATTATTTTATATAATACGAGATTTGTGGAAATTGTGAAAAAAATTTTGTAAATAAGAGAATATATTATTGGATTTAGGCTTTTGTGATCTATATCAAGATTATTAAGATGGTTTTCGTCAATAAACATATTGAAATTCATTTGTTGATGTGTTTCGAACCAACAAGTGTGGTTCATCGTCATGACGAGATGAAGAATCAGATCATGACCCCAAGATAAATAGAGAGATCCATCAATCAATCAAGAGAAGATATTGACAAGAGTAATGAAAATTTGTTATATTATAATATATATTAATTTATCATGACATATATTAACTCTAGATATATATGGAAGGAAGAACAAAGACATAAAGTGATAGAGCTTGAGAGATATAGGGAGTGACAAGAGAGAGACGAAGATAAAATAAAGGAGAGGGGAGAGGAGGAATGGGGAGAGAGAGAGAGAGAGAGGGAGACACAAATATGGAGGGGGAGATCGGGGAGAGAGGGACAAGGTTGGAGGGTAGAGAGAGAGCGAGATAGAGATGGGGGGGAGAGAAGAGGTCAGAGAGAAAAGGAGAGAGGGGAAGGACCAGAGAGAGGACTTGAGAGAGAGGGGGAGAGAGGTAAAGATGGAAAGGGAGGGATAGAGAGATGGAGTTGGAGGGGGAGAGAGGGAGTGACAAGGGAGAGATGGAGAGAGAGTATGTATGTTCTAAGGTGAGATAGAGAGACAAAGAAGGAGAAATGGAAGGAATGGTGAATAGGAGAGAGAAGGAGAGAGGGAGGGATATAATGATAGAGTTGGAGGGTGTTAGGTCCCTATACTACTAGTGTAACCCCTTATTGTTATTAGTACAACACCCTTATTATATTGTTGTGCCCATGTAGTCCCCATATTGTTATTATTATGCCCCATGGATAGCTTGATATTATGGTACTTTCCTTAGCAATTTATGGTTCCTCCACTTGCAACCATCACTTGACACTTTGGATCCATCTAACATAGGATCTATCATGCCCCAAGAGGGATCAGATCTCTCAGATGTGAATTTTTTTTTTTTTTTCATGTGTGTAGAACTTGAGAAAAAGTTTGCACCTTAAGCAATTTGATCCTTCTCATCGCATGCTAGATCCAGTTAGATGGATCTAAGATGGTTCCAATTGAGGGCAACAATATCACATTTTTATATTATCATTATTATGTATATGTTTGAGATAAAATTCAAAATTCACATTAGGTTTTCTTTTGTTGACATGACCATATCATTCTCTTCTCTAATTTAGTCTATGTTGCTGGTTTTGATTGTTTTGTGCGTTTGTGTTTGGATGCATTGAGTGGTTTGTGTGTTTATGTGTTTGGATTTGGATGGTAATGTTTGTGAATGTTACAGTTGTTGTGTAATATTTTTATCTTTGTATGTAATTGTTTATTAGTAATTAGTTGGTGATCAAGAAAGGATACAACCTTCTCAATAGTTTGCAGGAGGATTGATATTGCACATCTATTTCATTTAATTTTAGTTATGACAACTTTTGACAACTAATTAATTCTTAGTAGTGTTCCTCGAGGTATTACAAAATATATCTTGAAGAGTAGCTTTAATAATTTAATGTGTCAAGATTACTATTGAAATAATTTGTTCTTTTTTTTTTTTCTAATGCTTGAAATAATTTATTTCCTTCAAGAATATTTTGATGATTTTTTTTTATCTACAGTCTATTTTGCAAAGTCAAGAAATAATGTATTTTTGAATTTTTTTTAATGAGTGGCCATATTTATAAAATATTTACATTATTTGTTGCTCCAAACAATTATCTCATCTTCTTCAATAATATTTTGATTTGTTTTCAGGTCTATAAATATATATTTTCCTCTTACAAATATCTTTAATACATTGTCGTATGCAATTATTTATTAGTAATTTTGAATATATGTAATTGTCTATTAGTAATTAGTTGGTAAATATATTTTTAATAATCTACAATCTCAAGATTAACATCTAATGCAAGCAATCAAATAGGATTAGAAACATCTACACTTAAATCAATGCATCTTATGCACACAATCAAATGAGATTAGAAATCAACATCTACACTTAAATCAATGGATCTAATGAAAGTCATCAAATAGGATTAGAAATCCACATCTACACTGAAATCCATGAATCTAGTGCAAACAATCAAATAGGATTAGAAATCCACATCTACACGGAAATCAATGCATCTAGTGCAAGCAGTCAAATATAATTAGAAATCAACATCTACACTGAAATCAATGCATCTAGTGAAAACAATCAAATAGGATTATAAATCATCATTTACATTGAAATCAATGCATTTAGTGCGAGAATTATTCTTCCCTCTCTCCCCCGTCCATCTAATCTGGAAAAATAATTTTAACAATTTAGAGTCTCAATATTAATGACATATAATACATCTAATGTAAGCAATCAAATAGAATTAGAAAAAAACATCTACATTGAAATCAATGCATATAATGCAGGGAATCAAATAAGATTAGAATCCAACATCTAAAATTAAATCAATGCATAGTGCAAGCAATCAAATGTAATTAGAAATCAATATCTACACTAAAACCAATGCATTTAGTGCAGGCAATCAAATAAGATTATAAATCATCATTTAAGTTGAAATCACTACATCTAGAGAAAGCAATCAAATAGGATTAGAAATCAACATCTAAACTAAGATCAATGCATCGAGTGAAAACAATCAAATATAATTAGAAATCAACATTTACACTGAAATCAATGCATCTAGTGCAAGAAATCAAATAGGATTAGAAATCATCATCTAGGCTAAAATCAATGCATATAGTGTAAGAAAACATCTTCCCCTTCTCCCCCATCCATCTATATCTATATTTCACTCCATCTTTCCTTTGTATCTCTATGTCACCCCCTAAAACACACACACACTCTCTCTCTTTGTATCTATCTATCTCTCTCTCCCTCTCTTTATCTCTCTCTTTACCTCCCATCTATATCTTTATCTCCCTCTGCCTCTCCTTTATCTCTCTATATCACCCCCAAAACATACACATTCTTTCTTTGTATCTATATATCTCTCCCTCCCTTTTCCTCTTCCTGTCTCTTCCCCTTCAATATCTCTCTCCCCCTTCTATCTATCTTCCCTCCTTCTCTCCTCTCTCCCTCTATTTTCATTATCAATCCCTCTCTCTCTCTCCACCTTTCTCTCTCTTTGTTTTTATTCTTACCTCCATTTCTCTTCCCCTCCAACTACATCTCTCTCTTTCTCCCTATCTCCTTCTCTCTTTCACGTTCTCTTTCTCTTCCTTGATGTCTCTCTCTTTTTCCCTCACCTCCCTTTGTCTCTCTCCCCTCTTCCTTGATATTTCACTTGGTTCTTTGATATTTCACTTTCACTCTTCAAGTAATAAATAAAATATTTTGATATCTAAAATAATATAATTTTATAAAGATTAAATATTTAAAAAAAAAATCATTTCTCTTATTATTATCTCAATATAAAACTTAAATAAACTGTTGAATATCGCTATTAACTAATATATTTTAATATGAACTTTCTCTCAGAAAGTGTGTTATATATATATATATATATTAGTTCTAAAGGAAAAAATAATTAAAAATAAAATAACTTAATTACTTCATAATAAGAAGAAAATGTGCAACTCATTCAATTTTTGATATAAAATATTAATAATGATAAAATATCCAAAAATATAATTTAAACAATGAAAAATTATCACTATGGATTTATCTTAATCACATATTTACCAAGCACTAAAAGCGATTAATTGACTTGTAAATCTTTTTCAAGTTTGAGATTTGATTTGATCCTTCTCAGTGCAATAATACATAGTTATATTTTAATAATTAATATTAATCGATTAATAAGATTAAAAAAGTATATATAATTTAATATTCAAGCTAACGTTGAATTACATTAGTAAAAATATATCAAATTAAAAATATAATATAACAAAATAAAATAATATTATTTTACATATATTTAATTCATCATCAAATAATTTTTAAAATATAGTGATAATTTTTTTTTTTTTTATATTTTGAACATTTTGGAAACCTCGATTATACTTTTAATAAAAAAACCTCAATGATACTTTTAAATTCTAGGTAATATTACTAGAACAATCCACTGAAAAATTCACAATTAAGAAAATAACTATTATTAAAAATTCTCCCATCCATTAATAAAACAAGAACAACTGCGAGGCAGCAAGTCCCTGCATTGAGTGGGGTAGTTGCTGAAGCAAAACCTATTTAGCCTTGACTGCCCTAAGTTGTTGGTTCAAGTTGCACGTGTTGAACTAGTAGCATCTAGTAAGTTGTTGTTGGTTCAAGCTGCACGTGTTGAACCAGTAGCATATACTAGATGTTGATACTATCCAGCTGCAAGAAAACAAATCTAGACTCAAAAAGTTTATCTTAGAAGAAAGCAGTGGACAAAGGAAACCTTTGAACCATCCAAAACTTAAGGATTTCAAAGAGATGACATCAGAAGGTCTAGCAATCAATTAAGAGCATATACAACAGTTTGAAATTGCATTGCAGGAACTTGAACAACTTGGAGACTATTGGCATACGCTGAAGCCACAAGAATAGAACTCTTAAGTGGCAACATTAGAGAAACAAACTTGTTTCAGTTGCAAGTAAAGGAGCATGTATCTCTAATATTGAAGAGGAACTTTTTCAGTAATATTGAAGAGGAACTTTTACACTTAAAACAAGAAAACTCAGTCAGAGATTAACTTAAGGATTTCAAAGAGATGACATCAGAAGCTCTAGCAATCAATCAAGAGCATATACAATAGTTTGAAATCGCATTGCAGGAACTTGAACAACTTGGAGACTATCGGCATAAGCTGAAGCCACAAGAACAAAACTCTTAAGTGGCAACATCAGAGAAACAAACTTGTTTCAGTTGCAAGTAAAGGAGCATGTATCTCTAATCTTGAAGAGGAACTTTTACGCTTAAAACAAGAAAATTCAGTCAGATATTGGTGATTAGTAACTTGAAAACAGAAAACAAGAACTTGAAGGAAGAATCTAAAAATGTGGTCAAAGAGTAGTTATCAATTCCAAGGTTGAATCCTGAACGTGTCAAATTAAAAACCTGCAGTTATTGTTCTGTGAATTGAACAAATGCAAAGAGAGCTGGATAAACTAGGTGGGCTTGAAATAATGTGAGAGGACTACAAAAAGCATATGGTAGCATAAAAGCAAAGAATAAAAACTCAAGGCAGAGCATCAACCTCTGATGGATGATTACCTTTCTGGGTAGGAAAAACTGAAAGATATACAAGTGGAGTATTAAACACTTGAAGAGAATAACTTGGCGCTGCCTTAAGGGGGAGGAACAGGGGAACTAGAGCTGATCGAGTTAATCTCCAAATCTCCAAACTGCGAGTTATGGGTTGGTCTCATGAAAGAATTGTAATCATTATGTCTACTCAAATATCAGAACTTGTATTTCGTTAAGGAATTGAGGCTCTGGATCAAAACCTGCATTTAAAGAATAGGAACAAAAGTTGCGAGGATCTTGTACTCGCAAATGTCTATGTAATTGTGAAGAGATGCAGATTTTGCCCATACAAGAGGCAATTCAAATAGTATAAACTATATATGAATGTATAAATTTTCAGTTCATAGTAACAATCTACTGCACTTGGATAAAAACCCTAACAGCTAGAAATAAAAAGTTTTAACCTTCTCTCAAAATAGCCTAAAACTGAAAACTGAAATACATTATACTGAAAAAGTCTGATCAGCTAAAGCTAAATGGGTAGTAAAACTTGCTACTTCTTTCTCGTTAATTCTGGGAAAGAAATCTGCTACAAGAAACTCACAAAACCACTTAGCCACTTATTTTAAATTAAATTTATGAAGAAAAAAAACAAAACTCTTTGTATAACCAAAATAGAGGGTCATGGATTACGATCAAATTGACCTAATTTTTCCCTAGTGCCAAGCTTGTATGAAAAATCACACTAGAGGAGGAAATATGCCCCAAAAGCATGCAATCCTTCTTGGGATCTTTGCCCTTTATTCTAAATTCATGGTTTGGGCTTTACTCCTATAAACTGTGCAATCAAAAGCACTTTCCAAATATATCAGAATTTTATTATAAAGGGACTTATTGCTAAAAACAACCAACGTGCATGCATGCTTATGCAAGCATGCAACCCTTCAGCCTAGATACCCAGTGCTCATGTGCCTCCTCTCACTGCTGCACCATAACTCTGCCATCACTGTTGTGCCTATATATGCCCTAGCAGAAACCGAGGCAGATCTATAGGGGGTAGTACGCTGCTGGACAGATATGTGTGTGGCTGTTGCACCATCATTACACAGTCCTCTCTGCTGTGTGGATCTCTGAAAGGCATCATACTGAAGGGTCAACATCAGCCCAGCAACACAATATAAATCTACCTAGTGTTCATTACCTTAAAGTAAATTCTAGCATTTTAGCTATAACTAAAGTCTAAAAATTAAGATTCTTTTATAGATTTTGAAAGCAAAATTACTTCATGACTGGAAATACGACTGAAGGCAACATTGTGCTAAATAACTAAAATAATAGCACAAACAACTAACCAAAGATTTTGCAACAGAATTAAATGAGAGCAAGTAGAATTGACGCTGGACTCTGAACATGGCCCCAACTACAACTATCTCTAGAAAAGAACAAATAGCACTGGAGATATATCATATTAGCAGGTACAACTCCAATGATCCCTTGCAAATGAGATCTTTCCATCGAATTCAAAACTCAAATTATTTTGAGGACATCAACAAGACATTAAAGTAGGCCAAAGAAAAGGCCTAGATTCTAAAGTCGTGTAACATCATTGTGGTTAGGTGCAATTGTAGGTAGTTGCTAGATTTAAAATTCAGTTATGGTGGTGCAACAATTATGTTTTGTTAAAAGGAAGGAATTTCAGGGATGTGGTTGTAACACAACAATATAGGATATCGAAGAACATGTGCAAATATAGGTAAAAATTAAAGATATAAAATGCATTTTATTCATTGTGTTCAACAACCATAAAAATGACTTTGTAGTGATCACTATTCTAGGCTACAAGCCTAGGAGTGATTTTCTAATGTCACTTAAAGTAGCAGATTTAAATTAGAACCTGAGATAGACAAAAACAATATATGAGACGAAATAAGGGGTAGTAAATAGAGAAGATGTCTCTCAAATTCATACATGACTGAAAATGCATGGCCTCACCTCCAACATGAGAATACCTATCCAAGGAAGTGTCATTACTGGAACCTTGCAATTGAAAAGGGAATGCTAACTATGTTCACCCTAAAATTCAAAACAATCATTTTTGCTGCTATAGATTTAGCATAATTATTAAGATATCATTAATGGAAAATAACTACAACTTGATTCTTTAACATCAGAATGCAAAAATAAAGTTTCTATGTATTACTAAAATTATCTTATTTTATCTTTTTCTTATCTTATGCAATGTATGCATCTTTTATTCACAACTCTATTTTTTGGATGGAGAAAACCATATGATCGATACTAGATAGCAATCAAGTGAAATTTTCAAAAAAACAGAAAGAATGAACTTATGAAGCAAATTAATAATGTCAAGAAACCATCAAAAGAGGTGAACGGAATCAAAATTAAAACAGTTAGAGAACAAGGGAGTGTGTGATGAAAATAGATTTTGGGGTAAGGCCAAAACCCCTTTTCTTTACAATATTCGATCTTGAGGCCTATGGGTTATGGCCCACAAACCTCATCGGAAGTGCTTATTCATTCATTTAGGCCATAAGCCTTTAAACCCATGGACCATATAACTATCGAAGCCCACTACACTATCGGAAGCTTTAAAATATGCGTTTAAGCCTTAAAAACCCAACACAATACATATATTGGAAATACATAGGAACAAGGGAAATACAAAGGAAAAACCTTGTCGGAACACAAAGCTGGATCTCAAATTCATTAAACTCGCATCTAGAATTATCATCAGGTATGCTCATCCTTTGTGCTATTCCTCTGAGCTCCGATAAGCTGATACCTCCAATCTCCGATCGGTGATATCGCGTAATCGCATATCGGCCATCGACATTCCATCGCACTGTCCGTCACTCTTCACCTCTGATATATGCGATGAGCGATTAAGTCACAATCATTAATCTGGCGTTCGACCAACGGTTGGTGCTAAATCGCATATCGGCACCGCTAAGTTTCTATGGCTGGTTCCGATAACTTCCGAAGAGTTTCATCGATGCGATATGGGATCTCTACTCCATAGCATTATGATCTGAACCGTTGATCTCTGAGATCCAAAGGTCATTGTACATTCTCGCCCGCTTCACCTTAAATTAATCTTGCTTGCCTTTTGATGGATCTATGTGTTAAACACATTTATGCCACACTCTGAAAAACACTCATATATAACAATATGATATTAATCAATGGATCGCCATCGATCCTTATAGTGATCGATGGTCGATCAATAATCTATTAACCTTAGATTCAAGCCAGTATCACATATATACATAGATAACAAGGAAGGTATTGTTACATAACACACAGGCGCACAATTCGACACTTAAACACAAAATTTTCTATTATACACGACATAATTACATTCTAAGGCATCTCAGCCTTAGTAACAGGTTCTCCTTCGACTACATTGTGAATACTCTATTCTCTCAGTTTACTGTCTATTCCTCTATATCCTATCACACACACAGACTCTCTTTTTATAAGAGATTACAATAGTCGTGGGTCATTTAAGATGCGCAATTTATTCCCATAATGACTCAACAAACTCCTTAATTCTCTCTACAGCTCGCTATATGGATATATATGAATACATGGAAAATTACATTAATATTTAATTAGTCCATCAATTACTCTGTTTTGAACAGATTTGTCCCCTGTTTAGCTTGATGGTCCATGTCTTCCTCCTTCTCCACTTTGGATTCCTCTTGTAATTATGAGTGCTCGGATGCTCCTACATTAGACTCTCGAGGCACAAAAATTTATGACCTCCTGGTCATATGCTTCTCCTTGTCCTTAGCAATTCTAACCACTTCTCAATGGAATTGCATTCATGATCTTCTGTGAGCTGCAACCAACCTCTGCAGTAATAGTCTTCCTCTGCTACATGATACCCCACCAAGCTCTCCTCACTCAGTCTTTTGGCATCCTTCTAGTTCTCTTCTCTGGAACTAATTGAGCACTCCTTGCTCTAGGTTGTTGGAAATCTTCTCACCTTCCACTGTTGTTCTTTGCACGACAGTAAGACCATAAACTCTCCAGCTTTATACAACTGTACCTCTTCTCCTTCTGCTTGCAAACTCTTCCTCCTTCTCGCAGGAGATCCTTTCCCTTATTTTGCATGTAGAATCTTCTTCTTCTCTGATACCACTTATGATGAAAAGAGTCCAGATGATGAAGTTATTGCAAAATGAAGGGTTCTTCAATACTTAAGAAAAAGAGGCTTTCCTTTAGAAATGGGTCTTAAAAGCCTTAAAGGAAAATCGAAATTGGAGGTCTCATGAGGGCGGACTTAAGAATTAGGGCCATGGAACCCCAGATCGCTGATCTCCGATCAGATCGGATTAGCGGATCGGAGGCAATCACAATCGACGGTTATATATATATATATATATATATATATATATATATATATATATATATATATATATATATATATATATATATATATATATATATCGGTGATACATCGATTGGCGGAACCATTATGGGGGCATCGGAACATTACATATGTGTGGGACCGATGCGATTGGCCGATGCCGATATCGGCGATCGGTGATTGGCGGTCGACCCTTCCCCATGAATAGGACCATGGACCAAAAAAACATCGATCTGCGACCTCAGCGCGGACCCAATACCAACTATAAGCCCGATTTAATAATATTTGAGGATCGAGTATATGGCTTTTAGGTGGATTTGTAGTGTTTTCAGGATTTTTGAAGCTTTGTCGTTCAACAATAAAAAGACCATTTTGAGCGGTAGTTGCACCCGCCACTCTACCAACCTCCATTATTAACCAGATAGCCCCGATTTGAATAGGGTTTTGTCCAAAGAACCCATTATAAAAACACATTCAATGGAAGACAAGGAGGAGTTTTTATAGTTGCAGCATGCTATTTTGCAAAGGCTGAGAGCATCTGTTGAGCTGTTTTGAACAGTTACACAATCCCAGTCCTTTCTATAGTTGCGAGAAGCTTTGGTGCTACACACCACTCCATCTCAGGCATTCGTTCCATAGCCATCAGGTAGTTTGGAGGTGTAAGCCTCTTTTGGGATAGATTTATAATTATAACTCTGTTTATTCATGCCCTTTAATAAGAAAGGCCTCCCCATTGTTGCGCTGGGCCCGGAGACGTAGTCCGAATTGGACGAAATCTGTTATCAAGCCGTGGTCTTCTCTTTTTTGCATTTTTATATGTTTTCTTCTTCTTTTCATATGTGCACATTTATGTGTTAAGCTGCAAATTTTATATGAAATTCTTTTCCATACATCTATAAGCGAAAACATCCTGGATCAAGTGGTATCAGAGCAGGGATTTTTATATGTGAATTGCATGTTTGTATGCTAACAAGAGGCATGCTTCAAAGAGGCGAAGGGAATCTATAACCTTTCGATCCAGAGGCTAGGCGTGCACCTTGAAGAAGAAACATGGCTGAAGAGGAAGCTCGTATTAAAGAGGAGCGCAATTTCAGAAAGACTTTCTATTCAATGGCAGAGAATATCAGTCAGCTGGTTATAAGATTGGAAAAAGCTGAAGATAGGAATCTAGAAGGACAAAGTTCAACACATGGGAATGATGGAGAAGAACACCCTCCTTCTCCTTCTGGTGGTGAAGGTTCTTCTTCCCCACACCACCATAATCAGAGATGTAGAAATTTCCCACTGTAGATCACTTGGTAATATAATGTACTAAAGCAAAACACTTGATCTACTTCTACAAACAATTTAGCGGAAGCTTAATCGAACATGAGCAACATCAAGCATGAATAGATATAATTGAGAATGAGAAGTAATCAACCATAACACAGAAGATATATCACTAGGGAAAGCACTAGCCTAAAACCCCAATTCTGTATTATGATGCAAGTGGAAATCTTGTTCAAGTTACAAAAAGAATTAGCTCACAATCTATCCTGATCTCTCTGCACTCAAACAATACCACTCACAAACTCAATAGACATAGAATATATCTTCCTCAAGCCCTCCAAGCCTCCTATTTCCTTGCGCAGTTTTGATTGGGGTCCAATGATATCACATGTGTGAATTGGCCTCATCGCACTCACTGTAACCTCAGGTCCAACTGCGCAATCCATAAGGAATAATATTCCTTCTACATGTAAGGAATATTCACCAAGGAATATCCTAGCAACTGATAGTACATTGTTCCTCCATCTGATCTCAACTGGGTCTCTGACTGAACTGACATGCATGAGTTATCCATGAGTGAATACTTAGTTATATGAAATACAATAGTTACATGCATGTAAGCATTAACTAACTGACTGTCATTAATTTAAAAAACTATTAAATTAATCTAACTGGACTTGACTAAGTTAAATTAAGTCAATTGATTACAACTCAATATTACAACTCATCCTTATCTCTTTAACTGAAGATTAAATTCCTCAATTAATGGAGAAACTCTTGCATGTGCTCACATAGACTTCAAGTTTGCTTTTCCTTAACTAATTAACTCAAGATTAATTAATTAATTAATTTCCAAACTACTGTTGATATCAAATTCGATTTTTGCTTCCTATGTTTAGTCCAGGGACTAACTAAAATAAGAAGGGATCCTGAAATGCTATTTTTAGAAAAGCTACTTTTAGCACTTTCACTTTTCACCCATTGTTGCTAAGATCACCAATGGCTAAATTTCTATTTATAGCCTGGCTATTTATAGCAGTGCTATTTTTAGCATCTTCTATTTTTAGCATTTCTTGTTGCACACTTTTCAACAAGAGAAATCCAAAGGATGCATCGAAGAAACCTTTTTTTAAATTAGATGTTAAATTTGGTCTTCCTGTGTTTTATGGTGAAAGTAACGTAGAAAAGCTTAACAATTGGATTAGGCAGATTGAGGTTTATTGCAGGATTTAGCAAATTGTAGAGGATGAGGCGAAAATCTAGCTGGCCTCTCTATGATTGGGCAGCACAACTCTCGTTTTGTGGGAGAGTAAATTGCAGAGCAGGAAAAATGTGGGTAAGCTCTTTTTCCTCATGGTCTTCTTTTACTTATGCGTTAAAGGAACAATTTTATCCCTTAGGATACAAACATAAAAATTTGATGAATTGGAAATATTTAAGGCAAGGTAAAGGGCAGGATGTTCAAAGTTTTATAGAAGAATTTAGGAAGCAAGCACTGAATTTAGGTATTGCACTAGATACACCTAAAGTTGTAACTGAGTATATTGGCTCACTGCATAGTTATATTCTACATTCATTAAAGTTGTTTGAACCAACCACTATTGACGCAGCGAGTGTGATATCAATTCATATTGAGAACAGGGGCAAGAATGAAAGTGAGGACCAATCCCGAAAGCCACTGTTCAAACGTCCCAATGGCAAATACAAAGCGAAATGGAAAGGGAAGGAGAAGAAAACAGCAGCAACCAAATAAGGAGAGTGACCTTATTGCAATCATTGCAAGAAAGAAGGCCACGATGATGATCATTGTTGGAAGCAGCACCTAGAGAAATGCCCAAAGAAGTATGGAGGAAAAGGGAAGCAAAAAATAGTGGCAACAACACAACAATACCTTGGATCAGATTCAGGAGATGAAGCGCTGATCACAACAGCGAGAACAAAAGGTACCTTTACACCTCCTGTTGATTCTAAATCGCAGAGAAGCACCAATTCTATAGATGAGTCCATTTCAAATGATAGAAAAAGGATTGAATTATTTCACATCAGAGTAGTAGTAAACCATACCAAAGTAGAAACTCTATCTGATACGGGGTCCCAAGCAAATTTAATTGTAGAATTTGTGGTAAATAAGCTAGGCTTAGAAACAAAACCACACCCAAAGCCTTACTCGCTGGGATGGATACATAATAAAGCTAAATTGAATGTAACCCAACAGTGCAAGGTAAAATTTGTGATTGCTTCTAAGTTGGTAGATGAAGTAGAGATAAATGTTATACCGTTGGACATTTGTGGCATGGTATTGGGGATCCCCTACCTGTATGACAGAAAAGCTGTCTTTTTCCGCCATGAAAATAAATACCACATCACTAAGGATGGGATAGAGTGCATAGTGCAAGCTCATCAAAACAAAATTAATGCCAGCCTTGTAAGCGCTGGGCAAATGAAATGGCTGGTGAACTCCAACAAGGCATGCATGCTTATGGTCATCAGGGAAAAGGAGGCCAAATTCGCAGACACATTCCAAGGCTGCGATGGTAAGTGTTATCACAAAATCAACCCCTGATAGGCTGTTGATCAGGTAGACCTTGAGTAACTATTTCAAACCTACTTTCGGCTGAGGCTTAGCCTCCCCAACTTGAGAGGGCTCTCTCACAATGTTAAAGATTTTGATAATGGATAAGCTGGCTAACTCTATGAAACAAATGAAAGAAGTGTAAATGGTGCAAACAAAATTAGAAATTATCCATTGGGCTTATGGAGTCAAAATTGTATCAGTATGACAATAATGTTAGCTTTACATGGAAGTCAGGGAATTTAGAATTCAAAGCATTTAGAACGCATCAGAAACATATAAGACAACACAACTTATAAATGTATGAAGGAAATTAGAGCACAATCAGTGATTTCTAGGTAATCACACATTCATACCACTGAAAATACTGAGAAGAGGACAATACAAGACATTCTGAACATTGAATTCCTTCTGATTCCTAAGAATCAAAGCCAAATATTGTATTACTAAAACAGAGTTTTACACATAGCACAATATCCAAGTTTCTCTGAAATTTTCCAACCCCTGTTACATTAGATTTTATCCAATATATAGAGTTCATTACAGGACTTAGATTCATCCTCCAGCATGAGGGGAATTCGAATTCCTCCTAATTTGACACCTATTGACACTTAAAACAAACTATTAATTACAACTAGCTATTAACTAGCAGTCCTAGTGACCTAATACAACTAGGAGTGTAACTCCTTATTATGACTAAACCACCTCAACTAAACATTAAATGCATTCTTTGACAATTTTAACCTCATGAAGTCGAATTTGATGAAGCCTCCCATGTTATCACCTAACTGCTGATGACAAACCCTAGAAATTAGGGAACATGTTTCCCTATTTTTAGGTTTAGGATCCTTGAAAGTTGGCACGTGGGACAGAGCCTTTATCTCTTCATCCATGAC
The DNA here is from genome assembly GCA_031772625.1 of Pinus tabuliformis. NCBI lineage: Eukaryota > Viridiplantae > Streptophyta > Pinopsida > Pinales > Pinaceae > Pinus > Pinus tabuliformis. Next base: position 245,350,815 of record CM062810.1, on the reverse strand, counting down.
ACATTTTAGGAAACTAAAGGACATTTTTTTAGTCCATGTTTTCTAGAACAAAAACCTCTCCTGGTTTTTTAAAACACTTCTCCAACTGTTCAGAATCTATCCTTGAAAAACACGTGTAAAACAAGAAAAATTCGTTCTCTGAAATTAGGGTTTCAAAGAAAGCTTAGTATCTCCCAACTGAAAATACTTATGAAGAAAGTGAGATAGGTTATTGTAGCTAGAGAGTTGATGAAGAAAAACCTTCTTCAAAATTCCAAAATACCTTTTCCCGTGACCAAAAACTGTCTTTGAATATCAGGTGCAAACTGGCAAATTCTGGTTTGTGAAAAATTGCACCTACAGCAGTTTCGTAGTGCAAGTTTAACCATAAATTCCTCCCAAATCAGAACGAATTTGAAGAAAATGAAAGAGACTTTTGTAGTTTAGTATGTTAGGAAGAACATTTTCTTTCAGGTTTTGAAATTGAGTTCTCAGTTGCTCAAGAGACCTTCTGGAAGTTGACTAGTAAAAGCAGAAAACAAAGATTTTTATGCTGAAATAGGCTGCTTCAGGGGCTTCGTGGCGTGCTACGAAAACTCCTAGTTCAGAATCCCTGATTTCGTAGTCCAGCCAGTGAAAATTTTGGGTTTTGCACTACGAAAACACCTAGAGTGAGTTTTTCACTACGAAAACCTTGATACAAGTTTCACACATGGAATTTTAGGTGATGTGGGACCAATGATAGGCAAGAACGGAGGGTTGACCCTATTTGACTATACCAATGAGACTCTTTTCTAAATCTTAGACACTGAAGTGACCATGGAAAGACTAGACCAAGACTAACACCAATCCTTTGGAATCTTAGTGATGTCAAAACACATGGTGAGGCTTTTAGGACATGGAATGAGGCTGTGAAACTTTTTTTTTGGAAAAGAGAATGACACTTATTGAGATGAGATGACTCAAAACCTATAAGTTTATGACTAGAAACAAGGAAAACTTTCCAAAGCTTAGAAACAAAAATTTTAGGGTGATAATAGTGGCTCCACTAGGGATAGTGTGCCCTTGTGGTATACTAAGAACTTGTAGCTCCAGTGCCGCTATCCATATTTTAGAATAAAACTCTGAACTTCTGCCCAATTTTCTCCTCAAACCTTTAATGATTTCTGAAAGAAGAATTCAATATTGCACCTACTGAAACAGATGCTCAATCAACCTACCCTGAGCTTTTTTTCATATTCCTACCTACCCTATCAGCTGCAATCTCCACTTGTAGCTCAAGGAACATGAAACTTCCAATGAAGCCAGTCGTCAATCTGATCTGACACTTGAATCTCTTGACTATGCTTGAAGCAAAGATAAACTAGATACTGAAATAATCAAGGCAGCATGAGTTGCAACTGTTCTTCAAGATGAAAATATAACTGGAAGCTTGAACAGTGAATCTTTTCCATGTAGTCAGCTATAGGGTCAAAAAACACATGGTTAGTTTGATGATTCTCATAACATTCTATATCTTCAAACAACTGATCCTCAGATACACAAAATTTATTTGATATGCTATCCAACTGCTTTTCTGAATGATTCCCACAAACAATGTAATTTTCCTCATTATTATGATCATTCTTTGATGTAAGTTGCTGCAAGGAATTACAATGAACGACCTTTTCCTCTGCCTGAGGGTTATAAAAAATTTCTTCCAAAATTTCTTCTTGGTGTTTGTAATCATTTTCATACTCTTTATGATCAAAAGACTGGCAAGTTTGCTGCATTTCTACATCAATCTTGGAGGATGTAATATGATTTTCATAAGTAAACCCCTGCTGATTTTCATGCTGCATTTCATGGGATGTTACACTTTCTTCTTGGTGTTGAAATGTATTGTTATTAAGAGCCTATAAAATTTCTTCATCCATAAACCCATCATCATCATAACAATCCTCCAAATATTGAATAAAACTCGTAGAATGTTTACAACAATCTTTGACCAGCAATAAGGAGGGATGACACTCTTTATACATGTCATAGAATACATCATGGAAATCAACAAGAGAATATAATGAACCATTTTCCAAGCTTTTATACCAAGACCATGCTTTTCCTTCTAAAGTGGTCATAAACATCCTCATGAGACAATCTTCAGGGAACTGAACCTTAAGACTGTGTACATGCATATGGAACCTAACCAAATGAAGAGCAACATTGTCTTTCTTTTCATCTTTGAATATTGGAAGATCATCTAACCAATCAACCTTTGGCATAGGATTTGGAAAACCAGGGATATGAGACCGATTCATAGGGGCATACCTGGCATTCATTCTTGCAATGGAACTCATTTTGAAACTTCATCAAGCTACTGATCTTCTAGCAGTGGAGTCACCTTCCAATTTGTTATTTGATGTGTGGAGTCGCCAAGGTAGTTTTGCAACCTCAAAAAGATGTCTAAGCTCCTGCTACCTTCAGAAGTTCAGCTTCTTGATTTCGGGAATGAATAGACTTCAGGCTCCCAGCGCATGCACCAAAATTTTATCACAAAATTAGTTTTTTTAAAACACTTCTCCAGCTGTTCAGAATCTGTCCTTGAAAAACACGTGTAAAACAGGAAAAATCTGTTCTCTAAAATTAGGGTTTCAAAGAAAGCTTAGTACCTCCCAACTGAAAACACTTATGAAGAAAGTGAGATAGGTTATTGTAGGTGGAGATTTGATGAAGAAAAACCTCCTTCAAAATTCCAAAATACCTTTTCCTATGACGACAGACTGTCTTTGAATATCAGGTGCAAACTAGCAAATTCTGGTTTGTGAAAAACTGAACCTACAACAGTTTCGTAGCACAAGTTTAACCATAAATTCCTCCCACCTCAGAACGAATTTGAATAAAATGAAAGAGGTTTTTTTATTTTAGTATGTTAGGAAGAAAATCCTCTTTCCGTTTTTAAAATTGAGTTCTCAGTTGCTCAGGAGACCTTCTGGAAGTTGACTAGTAAAAGCATAAAACATAGATTTTTATGCAAAAACAAGCTGCTTCAGGGGTTTCGTAGCACACTATGAAAACTCCTAGTTCAGAATCCCTGATTTCGTAGTGTAGCCAGTGCAAATTCTGGGTTTTGTACTATGAAAACACCTAGAGTGATTTTTGCACTATGAAAACCTTGACACAAGTTTCACACATGGAATTTTAGGTGATGTGGGACCAGTGATGGGCAAGAACGGAGTGTTGACCCTATTTGACCATACCAACGAGACTCTTTTCTAAATATTAGACACTAAAGTGACCATGGAAAGACTAGACCAAGACTAACACCAATCCTTTGGAGTCTTAGTGATGTCAAAACACATGGTGAGGCTTTTAGGACATGGAATGAGGCTGTGAAACTTTTTTTTTTGGAAAAGAGAATGACACTTATTGAGATGAGATGACTCAAAACCTATAAGACTATGACTAGAAACAAGGAAAACTTTCCAAAGCTTAGAAACAAAATTTTTATGGTGATAACAGTAAGCATAAACAGGAGTTGATGGAGTTAATTGCTGATTATAATGCATTATTTCAGGAGTTGCGGGGACTACCTCCATAGAGGGAGATCCAACACGAGATCCACCTATTGCTTGATGCCCCTTTGTTGAATATCGGCATGTACAGGATGTTAGCAATCGAAATGGAGGAGATCAAGCGTCAAGTACAGGAATTGTTGGACCAAGGTGTGATCAGGCCGAGCTCCTCTCCATGCAAGTCACTGATTATTCTAGTGCCAAAGAAGGACGACAGTTGGAAGATGTGCGTGGACTACCGTGCGCTCAACAAACTATCAGTAAAAAATTGCTATCCCCTCCCATGCATATATGATTTATTGGATCAATTAAAAAATGTTATATATTTCACAAAATTAGATCTGCACAGTCGCTATCATCAGGTCCGAATTGTGGAGCAGGACATGTGGAAAACCAATTTCAAAACCAAGTAGGGGCTATTCGAATGGATGGTAATGCCATTTGGGCTTTGCAACGCTCCAACCACCTTTATGTGAGTTATGAATCATATATTTCAGCCTTTCATTAATGAGTTTGTTCTTGTCTATTTAGATGGTATATTAGTTTTCAACAATAGTTGGTTTGAACATATGGGTCACGTAAACAAAGTGCTTGATGTGCTGAAGAAAGAAAAAATCTTTGTAAAATTGTCAAAGTGTGAGTTCAGGAAAACCTCTTTGGGTTACCTAGGTCATATTTTTGGTCATGGTCAGCCAAAACATGATCCCGCTAAAGTTGAAGAAATTGTAAATTGGCCTAAACCTACTAGTGTAACTGAGGTCCATAGCTTTCTAGGTGCAATTTAGTATTGGAGGAGATTTATTGCTAATTTCTCTATTATTGCAGCACCTTTGCACACATTGAAAAGTGTGAAACATGTCTTCCAATGGGAAGGAAGAAAACAGAAGTACTTCAAAACATTGAAGGAGAAAATTAGCCCCGTGCCAATCTTAGCCTTACTCGATCTCCAACAACCATTTTAGATCGAAACTGATGCCAACGGTTATGCCATGGGAGCTATATTGATGCAACAGAAGAAGCTAATTTGTTACCATTCTGAGAAGTTTTCTCAAGTTGTGATAAACTATCCCACCAATGGCAAGGAGCTTTATGCGTTGGTGCAAAGTGTGAAAAAGTGGAAACACTACCTGATCGGCAAGGAGACCATCATCCATACAGATCATCAGCCCTTGCAGTACCCTTAGTCACAAACCAAGTTGCAGCAAACTCGTCATTTCAAGTAGATGGGTTTTCTTTAATAGTTTCATTTGGTAATAAAGTATAAGAAGGGCACTAGCAATAAAGTGGTCGATATGCTATCTCCCCCTCGTATTTCTGCTTCTGTTATTTTGCATAATTCTTTGTTGTCTTTTGAAAGTTATGCTAAACAATATGCTAATGGTGATGACTTTAAGAAGGTTTATGCAAAACTAACCCATGGTTCACAAGTGGACAACTATCACTTGCAGGGGAAATTGTTGTATCACCTTGGTAAATTGTGTATTCCCACATGAGAAAGAGTGCATGTAGTTTGAGAGGCCCACACCTCTCTCGTGTCTGGACGCTTTGGTGTCGAGAAGACTTTAAGTCATGTACAAAGATTTTGCTTTTGGCCTCATATGAAAAACATTGTGACTCGCTATGTAAAGGGTTGTGCGATGTGTTCTGTTTCAAAGCCCTCTAATAGAAAACTTAGGCTCTACACACCACTCCCTATTCTGAGTCGTCCATGGGAAAGTGTGTCAATGAACTTTGTAGGAGGTCTATCTTTGTCTAGGAAGGGTCATGACTATTTGTATTTCGTCATTGACCAATTTAGTAAAATGTGTATTCTTATGCCTTGTAAAAAGTAGAGTATTGCAGAGTAGATTGCTTCTCTTTTCCTTCAGTATGTTTGGGTCCACTTCCGATTACCCACATCAATTGTGTCGGATCGAGACTCTCGCTTCCTTGGAGAGTTCTGGACCAGCCTGTGGAGGATGACGGACACCAAACTGAAAAGGAGCATGAAATTTCACCTGCAAACCGACTGGAAAAGAGAGGTTGTGAACCGTATTGTGGTACATCTATTACGAGGCTATTATGGGAAGCATCCCAAGTTGTGGGATGAACATCTCCCCTATATACAACATTCCTATAACCTAGCAATGCATTCATCGACACAACGTTCACCATTCGAGACATACTTTGGTTACCTGCCAAAGGACCCTTTAGACATGGTCTTTGGAAGGGAGGATGGCTCCAGTGGAGGTAATGATAAAGACAAAGCTCAACAGTTCATTTAGTGAATCCAAATGATTCACCAAGTAGTGCAAGAATAGTTGGAAAAGGGTTTAGCTCGTTACAAGGCTCGACATGATAAACACCGAGTTGACCATCAATTCCAAGTGGACAACAAGGTGTGGTTCTACATCAACAAAGATAGGATGAAGGGAGAAGGAAAGAAGTTGCGGCCAATCCGGTATGGACCATTCACCATATTGGAGAAGATTGAGAACAATGCCTTTCATCTTGACTAACCTGTCTATATGTAGATGTACTGAATAGTGAATGTGGAGAACCTAAAGCTGTATGAACCTCCTTTGATCATGGACACTAATGAGGTGAGCATAGTTCCTACCATCGACGATTTTGTACCTGAATATCTCAATGAGTTTCCCGAAGACATCATCCTCGATAGAAGAACCAAAACTTCACGACGAGGAGATGTAGAGTACCTTCGAGTTGGATTCAAGGGAATGCATCCCAGCAAGGCGAGATGGCTAGAGAAAGAGAAAGTGAGGGCACAATACCTTTGTCAATTGACTAATGAAAAGCTTTTGGTAGTCCAAAAGCTCCTCAATGGGGAGGATTGATCCAAGTGGTTCTTCAGATACAATGGCATGGAAAAACTCAGTGATCAAAGTGATTAGAATGTAGTCAACCTAGGACCATAACAGAGATCTCATCATTTTGATTCCAACGACGCAAACGGTACTTCAATCCGAGTCCGGATGATGAAGTTATTGCAAAAATAAGGGTTATTCAATCCTTAAGAAAAAGAGGACTTTCCCTTAGAAATGGGTCTTAAAAGCCTTAAAGGCAAATCGAAATCGGAGGTCGCATGAGGGCAGACTTAAGCATTGGGGCCATGGAACCCCCGATTGCTGCTCTTCGATCAGATCGGATCGACAGATTAGAGGCAATCTTAATCGGCAATTATATATATATATATATATATATATATATATATATATATATATATATATATATATATATATATATATATATATATATATCAGCGATAAGGCAGTTGGATTGGCAATACACCGTCGGCGGAACCATGATCGGGGCATCGGAACATTACATATGAGCAGGACCGACACGATCGGCCAATGCTGATATTAGCGATCGACGATCGGCGGTGGACCCTTCCCCGTGAACAGGACCATGGACTAGCAAAACGTCGATTCGCAACCTCAGCACGGACCCGATACCGACTATAAGCTCGATTTAATAATATTTGAGGCCCGGGCATATGGTTTTTGGGCAGATTTGCAGTGTTTTCAGGATTTTTGAAGATTTTTCGTTCAACGATAAAAAAACATTTTGAGAGGCGGTTGCACCCACCACTCTACCAACCTCCATTATTAACCACACAACCCTGATTTGAATGGGGTTCTGTCTACAAAACCCATTATAAAAAAATAGTCGATGGAAGAGCACGATGAGGAGTTTTTATGGTTGTAGCACACTGTTTCATAGAGGCGGAGAGCATCTATTGAGCTGTTTTGAATAGTTACACCATTCCAGTCCGTTCTACAGCTACGGGAAGCTTTGGTGCTTCACACCACTCCTCTCAGGCATTCGTTCCATAGCCATAAGGCAGTTTGGAGGTATAAGCCTCTTTTGGGACAGACTGATAATTGTAACTTTGTTTATTCATTCCATTTAATAAGAAAGGCCTCCCCCTTGTTGAGTTGTGCCTGGAGACGTAGTCTAAATTGACAAACTCTGTTATCAAGCTGTGGTGTTCTCTTTTGTGCCTTTTTATGTGTTTTCTTCTTATTTTCATATGTGCACATTTATGTGTTAAGCTGCAATTTTTATATGCAATTCTTTTCCATACATCTATAAGAGAAAACATCCTGGATTAATCACACACATAGACTCTCTTTTTATAAGACATTACAACAGTCGTGGATCATTTAATATGCACGATTTCTTCCCATAATGACTCAAAAAAGTCCTTAATTCTCTCTACAACTCGCTATATGGATATACATGAATACATGGCAGATTACATTAATATTTAATTAAGTCCATCAATTACTTTGTTTTAAACAGATTTGTCCCTTGTTTAGCTTGATGGTCCACGTCCTCCTCCTTTTCCACTTTGGATTTCTCTTGTAATTATGAGTGCTCGGATGCTCCTACATCAGTGTGTAATATATCCCGAGTCCAACTTAAAAAATAATTAGAAACCAACCTGGTATTTCTCCTACCCCATTCATAGGTCTGCCCTGATTGCCCCTTCTGCAGCAAGGAGCCACCAACCATGAGTGATTGGAATCAAATAGAGTCTCTGGAAACAACCATTTTTGGTCTATCTCATTTCCATATCACTCCATTTAAATTTCTCAAAGCAGCAGACAGAACCCCTTCAACTGAACACGATCAATAGTCCAGTCTGATCAACTTCCTCATCCTAAAGAATGAATTTATTGAAATAATGAACAAAGCTGCTAAGAAAGGAAAAAAGGAAATTGTCAAAAAGAATCCATAGAGAACAAGAGAGAAAATAAATCAATCAAAAGGGAAAATAGTTGTAGCAAAGAGCCCTATAGGTTTGATGTATTCTATTGCTGCCATAAGTAACAAGCTTAAGCCAATGAATGTGTGCAATGATTCAACAGATATGGTGTTTGTAATATCATTTACTATAGTGCAAAAGTGATTTAGCTTCTCGTGCATATCGGTTAGATTTACTCTACATTATTGATTTAAAATTTCCACTCCCTTTGTCATGGAATGCATGCCATTGCCTGATTTCATATGAAGTTCTAAGTAGACCCAAATTTTTACATCTACCTATGCTGGCTAGCTGACATTGATCTCTAATAAACATTGGTAAAACTTTAAAAAGTACAGCTCCAACATCTAGCTGATGATGAAGAGATTAATTATCCCTTGATTCAAATATCTCCCCTCATGAAATGAAGACCCTTCTTTTGCAAGAACTATGTGTGTTATGTCGCCAATTTGGCAATCTAGAAAAATCATTGCATTTCAATGATTAGCTATGTATTTTCTAGGTTCAGTTCCCCATTTGAGATATTAAAAAGGAACGTCGACAATATACTCCTGATATATTCAGATTAAAATTGTGATTTGATCTTAATGATGGCCTGCAGTTGTGTTAATTGAAATTTGTGCTTACAGGCCTCTGTTTACAGTCTAAGATTATTATAAGACAAGAAACTTGCCAAGAGAATGCCTAAATCTAAGCAAGATAGTGTTGATGTTAGTAGAGATGTAAAAGGCAACGATACACATACTAGGGTTCACTCGACTTTGATGTCAGGCCTCGGTTCAAAAGCCATGACAGTGGCATAAGCTGCCTGTCTAGCCATGGCGTTGTCGCCACCTAAGGAATAGTTGGGAAGCCAACTCCATTGCTTTTCACTTAAATTGTAAACCACCACCTCCATCACCTCTGTAACTTTATAGAGTATGAAGCACACACAATCCCCCACTGCTACGCACTTTGAAAGGCTATTAATTTGATGATGAGGAAAATTCCTATTTAAATCCTCACACATGGATGGAGGCATCTTTGCAATCTCCTTCCAGGAGAATGATGAGGAAGAGGACAAGGACGAGTCCACCTTCACCTTCTCAAATTCCCAAATAACCACCTCCTGTAAAATATTCCCTCGAAGATTCCCCCCATCTTTGAGTATGCCCCATGTGACAAGGATCCGCGACCCACAGGTAAGCAACTGAGGACTAGTCTGGTTCTTGAATTTATCCATCTCAGGCAAGAATGGCCCAGAAATGAAAGTCCCCTCTCCCATGTTGAAACCCATAATGCTGAAACCCCCAGACTTGAAGGTCAAAAAGTAGAAGGAATCGTGGCAGAAAACCAACCCCCTCCCCCTTATCGCCACATCCCCCTGCAGGTGCCCTGCAACTCTCCATGCCTTATCAGCAGAATCGTAGATTTCCACTATAAGTGGATTCCCCTGACCCAAATTTCCCAACATGAAAAAGGAATGGTAATCGTAAGGATTTTTCCGGTGGAGTTATATAAATTGCAAATTGAATGACTCGAGTTTGAGGGGTTTTATTTCACTGTAGAAGTCGAGGGTCAAGCAGTAATTTGAGTCTCCCTCCATCCACATTCAGACTCCCTCATTCATCTAAGAAAGCTTATCTAAGAAGGAAGGCTTAAGAAGGGTAGGTCGATTGCAGAAACCATGGCATTAGCACATGAAATGGTAAGGGAGCTGTACAGGGATGTGTGGGGCAGCAATGTTTTGCTAAAACTGGATATGGCTAAAGCCTATGATCGGCTAAAATGGCCTTTTTCATTAAAAGATTTCCAAGACAAAGTCCTCGCCATATGTTCAAAACAGATTACTATCCTAAAAAATAAAGAACAATAATCTACAATCATCGCGAGCTCGAAATGGTGCATGTGTTAATTAGAAAAAGGACCTGTAATTCTGAGAATTGTTAGTATCAGACCTAAAGCTGGAATTGACATCAATTTGCCATAGGTTATTGGATCCTTAGTGCCTCCAAATGTAATTGAAGTTACTAGATCCTTAGTGCCTCCAAATGTAATTTCTACAGACTACACCATCACATACTGCCATTCTCTGCATTACCATGAACTGACGTTAGTTCAACTTTGAAATATTTTCGTGTAGACACATGCCATGCATGCAAGGATGTTATGTTAAATTTAAATAATAATAATAATAATAATAATAATAATAATAAATAATTGAAATAATAAATAAACGTTTGGGTGGATACATTGTCGTGAATGCAATCCATGTGCCCACCTCAACCTACCCCCAATGCCAAACGATTGTTTTACATTTTTTTTATAAACCAAGCTTCTCCAGATTATAAACCAAGCGCCTCCAGATTGAGACGATGGCTACACAATTTATAAACACTGTAAATGGTCCTGTTTGCCATACTTCTATTAAAAATTGCCAAATTTGTTATGGCTTGCAGAGACCAATGTCTTTGAAGAGAGAGTTAATTTGTTATGACTTGTAGAGACCAACATCTTCGAAGAGAGAGCTAGGGGCGTTGGTACTCGCGGCGCTGGAGGGCTTTTGTTGCAGCCTGTTCATGAACCCGCGCTTGCCCTCATTTGAAGCGTAATCCTGGTTTTTTCAATTACGGTGATAAAACGTCTACTAGGAGTGAATGACTGGGTTCGTCAGGGACTCCTCCATCATTCTAGGGTGAAGGGTGGGAAGGTTTCAGCAGGCCGGTTTCCAAATCATTGAAGCAAAGGGCAGGTAGGGAATCAACAGGTTTTCGATGGTGAATGCTACATACAGGTAAGTACCAATGCTATTTGTCAGTATCAATTTTAAATTTGGTGAATGCTTGTTCAAAATATATTTTTCCTTAGTGTGTCACCTGAGTTGTTATGCTTGGCATAACTATAATCGCAGACGACAGTGGCTTCCATGGGTGTGATACTTTTATAGTTCAGAGACATGAAATTTCTGCGCAGCATGGCATGGAAGGATCCTCGCGAGATACTGTCCATCCCACCTGGAACTCTACCCAGTTTCCCAACCACACAATGCCTAGTAATCCATATACTTGGTTTCACATCCTACCGCATACTTAGTATAGAAGAGACGTGAAGATTGTAGCAACACCCACCACAAATTTCACATAGTTCACTTTGTTTTTATCTATAACAACCTATTTGTTCTGGAATATCAATCTTAATACAGGGTTTGATAAGGAGCATAGTACCTCGCAGTTGATAGTCAGGCATAGTTCACTTTGTTTTTATCTATAACAACCTATTTGTTCTGGAATATTAGTCTTAATATAGGGTTTGATAAGGAGCACAATACCTCGCAGTTGATAGCCAGTGTCCGGAAGAAATGGCTTGGCTTTTTAACGGTGCCCGAAGGACTTGTGATCCAGTGTCGGTAAAAACAGTTGCCAGCGAGTCGAGCTTAAACAGGTGAGGCTAAAACGAAATATTTCTTTTTTAAGGAGCCAAAATGAATTCTGTGATGCTAAAGGCTAACAAATGGTTTTGGTAAAAGGGAGTACTTGTAACCCTAGCTTCCGCCTTTGTTACAACCGCTATAGGTTCAAGATGTTAAGCGTGGATGATATGATTCTCTAGAGGGTGGCTTCTCCTCATCCTGGCATCACAACTTCCTATTTCTTCAGCTTGGATATGGACGAGTGCTCTCATTTCTCCAGAAGCGGGACTGTAAGCTTAGAGGGCAGGGTCTGGATGAGATGAAGAAGAGTAGTTTCCATTAACAGTTAGAAAAGAAGTTGATTTGCGCCTACCTTGATAGAGGTTTGTTGGTGTACCGTTCAGTTGACACCACACCAAGACATGCACCAACCCTTTGTAGCCATCTTGTGATATATTACCATCTAATTGCATATTATTTGGTATATTACGCAAGTAAACATTATGAATTACCTACACACCAAACATTTAATGTTTATTATCTAATGCTGGCATTAATTTCCATTTTTCATTTTGGTAATATGAATGAAGTAAATGTATTGCATCCACATCTTATATACTAATTTTATCCTAAGTTTTCCCTGCCTGGATATGAGACTAAATAAGACTTCTAAATTTCTTAGTAGTCAAATTAACGGCGACAAATTTTTTAATGGTTAACCTTTTTTTTATTTGAATATAAAATTAAAACTTTAGATTATGAACTCCATTTCCAACTTGGTTTTTGTGCCGGACTAATGAAAAACAACAAAATCGATTCTATAGTCCCACTGCCCCGAAGGGGCAGGGACTAATAACTAAATCACCGGATCTAAAAGGAAGACACTTTGAACGTCAATTTAGGTACAATCTCCAGCTAACTGGACCAAGGCATTTGATGACATTTATAATCTGGGTAACCATTACCATTGCATAGGAGTAAAGTCCATGGACAATTGATTCAATCCCCAGAACAGAAGTTCCATAAGGATAGCGAGACGTTCGCAGTGGTTCTGCAGCGCTGACAGCCAACGCTGCAACCCAAACGCCAAACTGGAGTTGACGACAGGACGATACAGGCTGTGCACACCTCTATCGTCATAGTCCCCGTGCTCTACCCTGCGCCCTATAATTCGGAACTTTAGGTTAACTTGCCAGGTTTGAATTTCCATGAAGGGTAATGCCTCTTATGCATGTTACGATTTATAACATACCAGCCAAAATTGAAATCGCAATTTGCGATATGATTGAAATTGATGGCTGATTTACGCAGCTAGATGGACCACAGTACTGTTTGAATGATTGCGCGCTGCGCACATGCGTGGTTCCTTCCAGTGCCGCATTTATTCAATTTCCTTCAAGACTCGGCTGCTAGTAATAGTAACAGTGCACTGACTACCAATAACACCACTGACCAGTATTGGCTTCCCATAAATTAGGCCACGATCATCTGGGCTTCTTGCATTTGAAATATTTGGCGCATTAAGTGAAACGAAAGAATCTCGTTGTGGGTATTGAATGCATCCGTGGCGTTCAATCAAATTTAATTCATTCATTCAATTCGACATTCAATATTCTCGGCGTGTTTCGCACTGGATCAACCTCCCTACGTGGTCGATCCATTAATACACAGTCTAACGTCTTTGATCCCATTGGATCCTATTCTCTGCCTCGCGATTCCTGCAGCAGTACACAGTTTAATTCCCACCGTTACGTCAAAGTTGACCGGGCGCCCGACTGCAGCTCAACGTGGACCTGATTTCGGATTCATTAGTAAAATGACAATGAAAGGGATAGGGTAACGGGTCACCCACTTATACCTTTTTCCATTTCCCAGAAGCAGAATCGGGTGATTCATCTCTACTGAAATTCAAACTGAAATCTCCAAAAATTACAGATTATGATTTAACAACTTCTAAAGCCTTACCGAAAAGAGCGAACGTTAGTTAATGATCGTAGTTGTTTAGAAATTCCACCCCCGCAAAATAAAATAAAAACTGATTAGGTTTTTTTTTTTTTTTTTTAAATAATTTCCATATCAAAGTTTTTGATTTCTGTGGCTTTAACTACTTATCAGTTTTCCCGTTTGCCAGAGTCAGAACTGAGTGATCCCATCTTTGTTTGCCAGAGTCAGAACTGAGTGATCCCATCTTTGTTTGAGCTTCAAACATGAAATTCTTCAAATTACAAATTATGGTTTAACAGCTTAGCGGAGCATGCATTAGGTTATGATTTTAGGTCCGTTTCAGCCCAACACAATTAAGAGAGGGTAGTGTATGAGCATAACACAACTAAGAGAGGGTAGTGTATGGGCATTGTTTAATTAATTAAGGTATGTTTTAGAGTTTTAGTAGGAATTTTATAAAATAATTTGTTATTTTGTTGTGATTTTTTGTTGTTTAAAATGTGATTTTGAATGTATAAATGGATTTAGTGTTGTGAAATTTTTTTGAGGCATTTAGATTGTGGAAATTTCATAGTTCAAACTTGTAATGACAACAAATCCTAAGAAAATTTGACTAGATCTATATGGTCAAATAGTTACAAGGTCTTTTGTGTCTGAAACAAAAACAAAAACTCTGGTACTCCAATTTAATATCCGACTTTTTTTTTCAAGAAAAAATTGCTATTAATACAAATAAAAAGTTACATAAAGCAGATGCACAAGGACTCATATATTGTCCTTGAAGACTAGTATATGTGCTTTAAGCACTCATAGTAGCTAGACTACAAAAAATTAAAAGTAAAATTACATTTTAGTAGCTAGACTACAAAAAATTAGAAGTAAAATTACATTTGGCCAAATAAACTTGTTTTTTCTTCTTTTCCTTTTTTCTTTTGAACTTTTTGCCAAACCCGAAGTGACCGAGTAGTGGTAACTATTGCCAACTCATCACTTTCTTGAAATACTATTGCCAACTCATCACTTCATGAAATGTTTCGGGCTTCTTTATCCGAGTCTAAGCTCAAAAATATGAGATTCCTTTGTTCCAAGTGAGCCTTGTTTGTTGCTCTTTTTCTTGTATTGGTTCACATGAATTGAAACTGAGTTATTGAGATTCTCTGTCTAATTGTCCTGATCCTTCAACTCCTCTCCTCCCTCCTTTTGAGAACCTTGTTGATCTTGTGACTTTGAGTCTAGGAATTGCCATCCATTTTTCTTTTGCATTTTCTCTGTTTAATTGTCCTGATCCTTAAACTTCTCTCCTCCCTCCTTTTGAGAACCTTGTTGATCTTGTGACTTTGAGTTTGGGAATGGCCATCCATTTTGCTTTTTGCGTTTTCTTTCTCTAATTGTCCTCATCCTTCAACTTCTCTCCTCCCTCCTTTTGAGAACCTTGTTGATCTTGTGACTTTCAGTCTCGGAATTGCCATCCATTTTTATTTTGCATTTTTTTCTTTGTCCTTTTATTTGCTTGTGTGTTTGTGTTCTGCAAGTGTTATCGGGAAAACTAGTGTCTATGTAGAGCTGCTAGTCCCACTAAGGCTGGTAGCTACCTTAGAAACAAACAAACTAAAACTACTTTCGTTTTCCTTTATGAGAAATAGATAAGAGGGGAATAAGAAGACCAACCTCTGTCTTGCACTTGGTTCCTTGCTTGGTTCCTCTCCCTTCTGATAGATCTTTGCTACTCGCTTCCTTGTCTACCCAGCTTCACAGAGCACCTGTAGAATCAAAGCAACACAACACTATCCAAGAACATAGATCTATTATCATAAACAATATAGGACCAGATATATATTGACCACACAAATGCACATAACATCAATCATACAAGAATGTGGAGGAAAACTTAAATAGTTTTATTGATAATCAAGAAAGAGCAAAGAGGATTACAACCAATTGTTCTGACCTAGCATCATCCTCTCAGTAAGAAAGCCCTTCTTCACCTCATGAAAAGCTTAGATCACCCAACACTATGATATTGCACCAAGAAACCAGCAGCACTTCCTTACAAGATACACAATTCCAGCCTCTAGATCTATGGGATGAGGGATCCATATATAGATGTTTGCAAGCGGGGTGAGTCAGCTTTTGAGATTTCATTAGTGTCCTCTCTCTGATAGTTCTTGAAACCACTTGGAGATTGATGATCTCTTACTCATCCCTGGGTGAATGCAGAGAGGCAAGTGTCACAGGAGAAGTTTCTAGAAGATTCCTTGCTCCTCCACCTTGCAGATTGACCGTGCCATTTGTCCACTCTCGCCCATCACACCCCATAGAAGGGATTTTCAAGATGCATCACACCTCCCGTGAGTATTTAGGTGGGATGCAGCGCACTTTGACCATGGAGCAGGTGAGATGGTCCAGTTTTGACCAGTTCTGAGCATTTTTTCATGGAGAACTTTTGGGACAAGATGTAATCAGTTGACCTTGTTCTTTTAGAGGTCGGAACAACACTTTTAGGGACTTAAGAGCCCTTGTTTTATGGAAATTTATGATTGGGGTTGCAATGCCCAAGAGTGTCTATAACAGTTGCCCCCTAAAGCATGAGGTCGTTAATTTGTTGATGTCACGTGAAATGCTTTATCATGAGGATCTGAAGTTCTTTCAAGCTGGAAGGTCACTTGTAGTAAGATACAATACAATACATTATCTTCATAATATTTTCATGATCTAGCTGAGGCGGGCATTCCCATGCTCAGCTTTATAAATTTATTTTCATGTACATAAGACAAACAATCGTTTGAGTGTAGACTGATGATTCTGGTAGAGCCATCATCCCTTAGATTGGATAATTATCTGTGCAGTAATAATGTACATTTGATGTATTTATTTTCCTGAATATATATCGCAGCCCGGATGGATGAAACTAGATCCGGGGTTTTCAATCTTGTTCGATCTTCACTCAAAGTACAATTCGATCCATGTGAGAGATGTTTTGGAGTCAAACATGGAAAGACATCGCCTGATTACTAGCCAATGATGTAAGTTGTTAACAGGCGCGAGAGGAATCACCAATAATGATGATGACCCTCAAGGTACTACAGTACAATTCACGTGGTGTGAATAAGGGACTTAGCGTCGAACACCACGCAAAATCTTTTGGTCGAAGGCCATTGATGTAAACTTGTCGTCGGAAGTGAGAAACTTGCCATTGAGGCATGCAAGCTTCAAAGTACTGAAAGGGTTGTTCCTAGATCGACTTCTTGGATAATGAGCTGATGTGGACAAGAAGCGATCCGTCACAGGAGGGCCTTAGGGAATCCCACATCAATGACACGGAATGGAGCAAATGATTTTAATGGAGGTGAAAAAAATTTGGTGATATAAGGTTCAGGATAACGGTCATGAAAGAATGGAGCGTGAATGTATTGTAGTGGGTGAGACACAAGTGAATTCTCTGAGCGACTTCTCTTGAACATATCGGCGACACTGACATGATGGATTGGTAGCATTAACCTCAAATATGGATGGTGTGACGGAACCACAGTGATGTGACCAGTGAATGGAACAACCCAACCTGACTTGGATGTCGAGTGAAAGTGTCATGTTCAAGAGCAACTTGCTACCAATAAATTTTTTCAAGTTTTCTTCCCAATTTTTCCCCATTCATTGCTGACCAGTACCTCTTTATTTTTGTCAAGCTTGAGGAGGATAACGTATGCTTGTTCTATAATTTTCCGTTCGGGCAAACCCATCGATATGTTTTAACGAGCCTAGTGATAGTGAAACTCGTTCTTGTCTATTATGGACAAGTTTGTCGCTATTCGGTTTTAACGAGTTTAACGACAAGGATAACTTGGTCCTTTTAAATTTTAGGGAGTCTGAAAAATGGACGTAAAGAAAACTCCAATGATCCTTTTTCATCATATAATCCTTTGAGTCCAAAAAAGTATAAAACAATACAAAAGGGATGAATATTTGGTACTTCTAACGAGCCGAACAAAACAAGCGCTCGATCTTTTTGTGTAATAATCCCTCAAGTCCAAAAAGATTAAAATCTAAAGGAGGGATAGCACTTCCGGTCCCTTTAACGAGTTGGAGAGGCTAATCGCTCGACAATCTTTTCATATTTTATGAGTCAGTTGAAAAGAGCTTAAAGGAGACTCATTTTTTGAGGAACAGGTGATAAATTCAGGTAGCAGCTGATTCCAGGTAAGGTTTGGAATTTTCCAATCATGACAGTGTCACAAGGAAGGCTAACAGGATCACTCTTCGCAGCTGTTATTCAAAAATGGTAAAAAAACAAATGGAGGTGAATTATCGGCCAAAACAAAGTGGAGGTGATGATGAGAACATGACCAATGCTTCAAAAGGCTGATGGTAATACATTCACAATGGTTATTTATTGGAAATTGGTTCATTTTTTAATGAGCTTAAACTCCGGGGGAACATTTGCTCATTGCTTATGTTTACTTTTGAACGAGCTTGAATTCCGCGTTAAAACTGGTCGAAAATCCAGTCGTATAATAAGGATGTCCCATATAACAATGACATTTTTTCAAAGCTTTGCCCCGCATAATTTCTTTATGCAAGTTAGGAAAGGACCAATCCTACGAGTTTAAAGGGTCAGAGGACCTATAAATTTAAAAAATCAACGGTCGCTCTTCGCTTGCACGCCAAAAGGTTTGCATGCCCCCAGGTATAGCGAAAAATTTCCAAGTTACCAAAGATTGTTCTATCCGTACTGCGAATAAAACACTTCCTCGGCGATGTCTACCGAAATAGACAAAGGTGAGTGGTGCAGACGCCTCCACTCACATAACTTTAACGAAGGAATATTATTCTAGTTTAACCTCATAAACTAGTCATATATCCTTCGCGGAAACCTACCCTATACTTGAAGTTTTCCTGCCGAAGCAGACCAGGGTGCATGCCCCGTGGGTTTCAATCATGTCCTCCGAATCACTCACGCTCATCAGGTGGATGGACTGGGGATTAATGAGACATCCATTGCGTGAAAAGACCATTCAGGGATGGTATATGACTATTTGCTATGTGCAAACCAGAGAATGAAAGCTAGTCTACGAGCTTGACCACTCTTCCTTCATGCGGAAAACACATTACTCTAAAGAGTGAGGAGACAATCCAGCTCCCATGCAATAAATATAGTCCCGTCCAAGGAGTAGATTATAATCTAGGGGTCCTTGGACTACCATTACCTTCATGTGAATGGTTTTCCTTCTCAATGTTATTGGCACATTGGGAAGGATCCCTAACGGTCGACTAGTTCCTTTGTCAAAGCCTGTTAGATTTCTCATCTCAGGCAAAAGCGATGGCGAGCCAAGCGCTTTCCAAGCAGTTGAGGAAAGGATACTCACAGAAGCCCCTTCATCTATGATGGTACCAGCCATGACAATTCTATATATTTGAGCAATGATTCGAAATGGTACACTAGCCGGTAAGTGGGGTCTGCCTAGTAGATTACAATCAAAGGAAACAACTAGGTTGCTTGGAGGTGGGACCGAATAGACGGCTGGATACAACTTTGACGAACTTACATCCTACGGTAAAGGAACAGGTAGACTACCGCCATGTTCATCGGAGTCTGTGCTTATGAAAGGAATTTGGATGGTGTCATCCTTATTCTCTTCGATGACTGCATCATCTGAAGATGGATCCTATGAAGGCAAGATCGGGTCAACTGCCGCCTCGACCTTTTGACTTTCGTTTGGTGTGGATTCATATGGTTTATCTTCAATGATAGACGCTTCGGCCAACCACAAGGGTGTGTCAGCCGGATTTTCAACTAGTGATGGACTCAGCAAGAGTTTCTTATATCCCGGAGGAAGTCGTAATGGTGAAACTGGACGGTCATCCAAAACTCTTTTAGCCTCGTCTAAGAAGGGACAACGGTGGACGGCGTGTTCGCCTTCACACAATTTACAAGGAAATTTACATCTTCCTTTTTGTCCAGGGGCTTCACTTTCACTAGTTGATGGTGTACCTTCAACATGATCATTAGAGGTTGACGACACCGGATTGTGCAAATGGGGAGACCAGTCCCTTAAGATCCAAGGGATGCAAGGACAATCTCGATGATAGTGGTCTCCTTTGCAAATGACACATGGCGATTTAGGCCTGGACAGTGTAGTGTGTGGATTTTCGCTAGACGATGTTTGGTTGCCCCTTTTTGCCTTTGGCTCCTTCTTCTTCTTCTTCTCCTTCTTCTTCTCAGTTACTTGATTTTTGGCTTTACCAGCTTCATCAAGCGAAGAGGAAGGAGGAGAGGAAGAATTGGACGAAGTAGAGGGTTGGGGGGTAACTCTGGTATCGTTTAGTTGATGACTAGATTGTTCAGGAATCACGGTGTTCTAAACGACAGAGGTTGCGAAGAGCCATATGGGTAAGTCGATTGTCAATCCTGGAAGCGACAATGTGGCCATATGGGGTGCACCAACATCTCCCCAAGAGGAGAAGGGATTAGGATTTCCTCCAAGGGGAACTCCTTGGTTGGTGGACTCCATTTTTCTCAACCTAAGACCAACGTAGGAACTTAGGTGACATTTATTCCGATTAAAATAAATTTTAGACGCTTTGACACAACTTGTTTTTTCAATTTTTAAGAGTCGAGAAAAAACAAAAGATGACTCTAGTTGCCTTCGATTTTTAATGAGCCTGAAGTGACAAGTGCTCAGATGGACCTTTTCCTTTAAGGAGTCTAAAAAGGAATGAAAGGGACAGCTATGGAAATCTAGATAGAGGGATTACCAAACCAATTGCAAAACTGCAGAATACTTTTTACGGTACGGTAGTCAATCTTCCCGAATGCTGTGTTCAGTGCATTGCGATCGATAGGGTGGCAGACACGGCTTCCTATGGATAAAGGATCAAGCCTATTGTGGTCTCCCAATATATACTCGATGGTACGTGGGAGGGCAAGTCCGTACTGGCACTTATTGTCTCAACGTGGAGGAATCACCCAACCAACAATGAGAACAACAGTTACTAGGCTTAACGACGTCGGAATACGTCTCTAGCCTAGACTTCTAGATGTTGTGCGTTAGGTTCCAAAGTGTTTTTAGATTCATTAAATTTATTTTACAGCTGATCTTGCTTAAGAAATTTTCCTTTCATGTTCACCGTGTGATGTAGATGTACAATTCCTAAAATGCAATGTAAGATGATAAACAGTCGTTTAATTTTCTTTTTACAATGAAAATCCTAGCTACTAAGGAAAGAGAGATGGCGTTCTTTCAACATAGAGCAGAGAGCACACACTATATGCACTGTCCTAAATCAAACCAACAAACAGTCTAAATGAAAATTCACATGCATGTATTTGTTTTCAGCCTTCTTAATGTGTGAATGATAAAAAGAAAGCTAAGCGCAAATCTGAATTATTTTTCAAAGCGACGTTACTAACAAGTTTCTTTTCAAGACAAAATGAGGACAATGACGACACTTTGCGATTTGGAAATGAAAACTTGCTTTTGACACTTGAAAAACTACTAATTCAAATCAAATACAAGAGTAACAGTGTAATCGACTATCAAGAACAATCAGATTCTCTTCTATGACTGAAAACGACACTTGCGACACTTTCAAATCAAGAAACGACACTACGATTATGCTACTTCTTTGTAAAAGAGAATTGAAAATGGCTCAAAATACATAAAAACATTTGCAGTCCTTTGCACAATAGAGGCGGAATAATGGCAAGGAAGGGGGTTTCAACAGAGGTGTACTGACTACAGGCAGCAAAACTCTTGAATAGAGCTGAAAAGAGTGAACACAGAAACCAAATCTAGGAGCAGGAAAGGCCTTGTCTGATCAGCGCACCTGTAACACAGTGAACTGGAGATGCAGCACACCTACTACACTCAGGAAGTGCGATGCATCTAGGATTCACAGAAGAGACAATGAACTGGACAAGGGACGAGACTTTACTGGGTTCCAGGTCACAGTTTGCAGCTCAATTCAGGGATTTAGGCGGAGCAAGTGGTAGTCAGTAAATCAATCACAGGGGTAGATCTAAAGAGGTTACTAGAGCCACCACAAGGGAAATTAGAGAGTTTGTAAATCAATTTTTCAGTTCATAAACAAAACCCGGAGATAGACTAAAGCAACATTGATCTACTTTGCACTTGCATAGCAAATGCAGTTCGAAGGCTAGCTGGCTTGACTTTAGGCTTCGTTTGTAAGTTTATAAAACAAACAAATGTAGATAAATAAACAATCTATTCGATCCCCAATGGAGTCGCTATTTTGTTATTGGGAAAACTAGTGTCTATGCAGAGCTGCTAGTCCCACTAAGGCTGGTAGCTACCTTAGAAACAAACAAACTAAAAATACTTTCATTTTCCTTTATGAGAAATAGATAAGAGGGGAATAGAGACCAACCTCTGTCTTGCGCTTGGTTCCTTGCTCGGTTCCTCTCCCTTATGATAGATCTTTTCTACTCGCTTCCTTGTCTACCCAGCTTCACAGAGCACCTGTAGAATCAAAGCAGCACAACACTATCCAAGAGCATAGATCTATTATCATAAACAATATAGGACCAGATATATATTGACCACACAAATGCACATAACATCATTCATACAAGAAAGTGGAGGAAAACTTGAATAGCTTTATTGATAATCAAGAAAGAGAAAAGATGATTACAACCGATTGTTCTGACCCAGCATCATCCTCTCAGCAAGAAATCCCTTCTTCACCTCATGAAAAGCTTAGATCACCCAACAGTATGATATTGCGCCAAGAAACCAGCAACACTTCCTTACAAGATACAAAATTCCAGCCTCTGGATCTCTGGGATGAGGGATCCATATATAGATGCTTGCAAGGGGGGTGAGTCAGCTTTTGAGATTTGATTAGTGACCTCTCTCTGATAGTTCTTGAAACCACTTGGAGATTGATGATCTCTTACTCATCCCTGGGTGAATGCAGAGAGGCAAGTGTCACAGGAGAAGTTTCTAGAAGATTCCTTGCTCCTCCACCTTGCAGATTGACCCTGCCATTTGTCCACTCTCACCCATCGCACCCCATAGAAGGTATTTTCAAGATGCATCGCACCTCCCGTGAGTATTTAGGTGGGATGCAGTGCACTTTGACCATGGAGCAGGTGAGATGGTCCAGTTTTGACCAGTTCTGAGTAGTTTTTGATGGAGAACTTCTGGGAGAAGATGTAATCAGTTGACCTTGTTCTTTTAGAGGTCGGAACAACACTTTTAGAGACTTAAGAGCCCTTGTTTTATGGACATTTATGATTGGGGTTGCAGTGCCCAAAAATGTCTATAACAACAAGTGCCCACTTTGATGGCATAGTCGACATCTAAAGGTGGTATTTTCAAAATCTAAACATTGTGTCCACCATCTGGAAGAACTTTGATTAAATCCATCCCCACACATATGCTTGCAAAAGGGAAGATACTTTGGTCCATTCTTTCCTGATCTATCTTTAGGAATCTTCCCAAAGAGTTCTTAATGCCTTCTAAGACCTAGTGGTGCCAAAAGGGGAGTCAGAGGTTATGCAGCGTTACCCAAACTAACATCTTTGTAACCACCCTGGTGTTGGCATCAAAACTCGAAAACCATGAGGTTACAAAGATACGTACCCTTCCCCAAAACCATGGTCCTTCATTTAATATCTAAATTAATCATGACTTTAAAATAAAATTATTTTCTTATTATTTATTCGATTCCAAAGTTTTTTTTATGCCAAAAGGTGCATTTTACAACAATGTGAATAGATGGTTACCTTGGGTACCTTGTTCAACTTGACTTTGGCTCGTATCTTTTTTAAAATAAAAATTAAATATTATTTAAATAAATAAACATTGTTGGCTATTATCAACAATAATTTTAATAAAAAATATTATAAAATATCAATAATTTTATATTTGTTTATTGTTGATTCTCTCAAAAAGGGTATTGGACAACTCGAGATTTGTAATTCCTTCATTAATCAACTTACAATTTAATTCCTTTGAAAATAAAAATAAAACAATCAATAATATAAAAAAACATATATATAAAATTTTAATTAAATTATTATATTAACCAGTAAAATAAAAGATATATATAATTAATTAAAAAAATATTATTAATAAGATGTATAATTATTTGAATATCTATTTCAACTAATAAAGCTCAATATCATATATATAAACAAATTATTCTAATATTTATATTGAGTAAAATATATAATATCAATTATGTATATATTATTTAAATTAATTGAAAAAAAAACATTATTACTATTAAAATGTTTAATTTTTTGTGTTGCTCAAAATTAAGTAGTTGTGTAATTTTTTGGTTTCAAATTTATTAATTATTGAGAGAATCAAATCTCTTGAAGTGAAAAGCCTTTTCAAAATTTACATTTTAAAAAAAATTGTACTTAAAATATTTAATTAATCTAAAATTAAAATAAATCTAAACTGATTTTTATATACGGTGATCAAATTTTAAAACTCAAATTTAAGTAATAATTAATTTAATGTAAAACTTTTCCAAATTTTATATTTAAAAAAATTGTACTTCAAAATTTAATCCATCTACAATTAAAATAAATCTAAACTCATCCCTAATAAATTTAAAACTAAATTTTAAATAAATATATATTTTTTAATAATAAAAAGCGAAAATATTGTTTTACAATTTTTGATTGGATTTAAAATTTTATGGTGTATTATTAATCTTAAGAATATTTTATCTAGATATTTTATAGTTTAAATATTAATAGACCTGGACGAGTAAATTCACCCCATACAGATTCAAGCTTTAATTCTCTTTTTATCATAAGATTTATAAAAACTAAGGTGAACTATATTTTAATTTATTTTCTTTACATAAATATTATATATATAAATTTGAAAATTTTATTTTAATTAAATTCGCAAAAGGAAAAAAAATAGTTATCAAATATGAAAGTTTTCGTATTTCGTGGGGTAGTTGGATGGTGATATAAGCTTTAGGCCTCTATAAATATTATATATAAATCTGAAATTTTTATTTTTAATTAAATTCGCAAAAGAAAAACTAGCAATTACACTAAATGTTGTAAAGGAAACGCTGTAAGGCATCAAGTGGAGAAGAATTGTGACATATATAAGATCATTGATATAAAAGTTAGTAAAGAAAATGCCATTCAAAGTTAGAAGATAAAGATAAATCACTTACGTTATGTTAAATTTAAAAATTCTATAACCTTTCCAATATAAAATTGCCTCTCAATCTTTAAAGATGCTCTTTGAAGTTCCAATAGTAAATAGTTGATAAAGAAGATGCTCTTTTTCAATATTGAACCATCTCAATTGATCAAAAGCTTACATTCCTTTACCACTTGCTCTTAAGGTGATTAGATTTTCCTTTGTTAACTTATTTTAGGCATTTTTATTGGTTTGTGACACAAGGTTTATATTCAATAGCACTGGATGAACTAGTTTTAAAGAAAATCTATGAAATAGATATATCAATAAAGCGAGTCACTTGCATAACAACTTTACATTGTTCGATAGGAAAGAAATGGATATTTTATTGAGAATTGATTAAATAAGTATTTTATCTGACATAGCAAATTTAATTCACTATTTAGAGGTACCATGGTGAAATCTTATGGTAGCATCCATTAGCGTTCCTTTATATGTATTCAACATGATATTCTGGGAGACTTGGCTATGTATTTGACCACAAAAGGGCCTATAAATAAATGTGAAAATATTTTTATGACTCAAAACGAAAACTATATTCCCAAAAAGTGAAAAAAGTTTGCAAAGTGTACATTTGACGTTGATATTATTTACTTCCACACAGGTTTGGTGCATATCTCTTTCTCCTCTCATAGTCATTTCTCACCATTTTTCAATATTGAACTAACTCACTTCCAAAAGATTTCAGTCTTTTACATTCTAGCTACACATAATTTGATTTTGAATGTGTTGATTTCTGCATTATTGTATGTCAAGGTACAATGGAGGAGAATGATTGGTGTCATATATAAATTTCATAATTGTCACTAAGTTAATCGAACAAAATGTCTGATGCATGGAAAAATATAAAAATAAAAACATAAATGCACATGTGCATTTTCGTATCTTCTAAGAAAATATTTTTCAATTTTTGCTTCACATTGTTCAATCCACATTCTTTGGAAAAG
The DNA here is from genome assembly GCA_031772625.1 of Pinus tabuliformis. Lineage (NCBI taxonomy): Eukaryota > Viridiplantae > Streptophyta > Pinopsida > Pinales > Pinaceae > Pinus > Pinus tabuliformis. The sequence continues at coordinate 245,325,040 of CM062810.1, read as the reverse complement.
TTATGAGCTTGCACCATGCTACATGGGGATCCATCTAAGCTAAGACAAGGGAGTCAATCTCACGAATATGCTTTGCAATTTTTTTTATTTGTAGGTTCTAATGCTCTGAAATGCCCACTCTAGGGTGGGTATATCTACTAAGAACAAACAATTGTCAAACAAAGAAATATAGATTGATTAGTGCTTCTGTAATAAGACAAGACACCTCTGCCTCATAAGAGGAATGTCTTGACATCCTCAATCTTGGCATGCATTAAACTGCATTGGGGTAGTCATGGCAGAAATCACCCCGGTAGCCTAGTTGTCTTGCTAAGCATCCCCATGAATAATAGATTGATTAGTGCTTCTGCAAGAAGACAAGACACCTCTGCCTCATAAGAGGAATGTCTTGACATCCTCAATGTTGCCATGCATTAAACTGCATGGGGGTAGTCATGCCGATAATTAATGCATTCATTGTTATGGGGTGGCAAAAATCACCCCCTAGCCTATTTGTCTTGATAAGCATCCTCGTGAGGGAATTTTTTATTAATATTATTTATTTGGGTTTTCTTTATTTCTTTTAATTTATTGGTTTATTGGTTTATTTATAATTTTTATGATCATGTCTATGTGTAAGTTATAGTTTTTAAAATGTTATGATTTTTAATTTAAGAAAGTAGTATTAGTGATAGTATTTTTGTTTGATTTTATTATTGTTTTTAATATTTTGGTTTAAAATGTTTTATTTAATTTTTTAATTTAAAAGGTGTTATCCATAGAATATTATGGATTTACTATTCGCCAATCACTTTCAAAGTTGAGAGTCAATTTTAAGGCTACTTTCAATACTTAGTTGTAATAGTAGTGATTGTTAAAAAATTGTACTAACATTACTAACACTTTTTTTATTTGTGAGTTAATTTTAAAGTTTTTGTCAATAACATTGTGAAATTATTAATGCCATTAACAATTAAATTAAATCTATTACACCAATTAAATTTAAATAACTTACATAATTGAAGTTTAATAAATAAAACCAATGAAATAGATATATCAATAAAGCTAGTTGATGTTTTTAACAACACTATTGTTTAGATATTCATTTATAAAGAAGTAAGAAAATGGAGGAAAATAGACATGAATGGGAGGTAATTATCAAAGGCACCAAACATGTGTTCACATGTCTTGTTGGTGGTTGTGTGAGGATGTAGAGTAGATCTAAACAACTTTACATTGTTTGATAGGAGAGAAGTAGATTCTTTTGTTGAGAATTGATTAACTAAGTATTTTAGCTAACATAGCAACTTTAATTCACTATTTAGAGGTACCATGGTGAACTCTCATGGTAGCATCCATGCGCATTCCTTTATTCTGGGAGACTTGGCTATGTATTTGACCACGAAGGGGCCTATAAATAAATGCAAAAGACTTTTTATGACTAAAAAAGAAAAAATTATTTGCAAAAAGTGAAAAAGGTTTCAAAGTGTACATTTGATACTAATATGCTAAGATTATTTCCTTCCAGGCAGGTTTAGTGCATATCTATTTCTGCTCTCATAGTCATTTTTGACCATTTTTCAATATTGAACTATCTCACTTGACCAAAAGCTTATGGACTTTTACATTCTACCTTCACATAATTTGATTCTAAATGTGTTGATTTCTGCATTATTGTATGTCAAGATACAATGGAGGAGAAGGATTGGTGTCATATATCTATTTCATAATTACAGTTAAGTTAATCAAACAAAATAAAATATCTGATAGATGAAAAAATAAAATAAATTGTACATGTAAATTTCTATACCTTCTAAGCAAATAATTTTCAATTTTTGCTTTACATTGTTCAATCCACATTCTTTGGAAAAGTTACGAGCTTGCACCATTCTACATGAGGATCCATCTACAAGGGATTCAATCTCACTTATGAGCTTGCACCATTCTACATGGGGATCCATCGACAAGGGATTCAATCTCATGAATCTGCTTTGTAATTTTATTATATGTAGGTTCTAATGCTTGAAAATGCTCACATCATAGTGGATATATCTACTAAGAACAAAAAATTTTCAAACAAAGAAATATAGGTTGATTGGTGCTTCTGCAAAAAAACACTTATGCCTCATAAGAAGAATGTCCTGACATCCTCAATCTTGGCATGCATTAAACTGCATGGGGGTATTCATCCCACATCAATAATTAATGCATTCGTTGTTATGGGGTGCCAAGAATCACACCGATAATGCAATTATATTACATGTAGGCTCTAATGCTTGACAATGCCCACACCACAGTGGATATACCTACTAAGAACAAAAAATTGTCAAATAAAGAAATATAGATTGATTAGTGCTTATGCAAAAAGACATCTCTGCCTCATAAGAAGAATGTCCTAACATCCTCAATCTTGGCATGCATTAAACTGCATGGGGGCAGTCATTCCGCGTTGATAATTAATGCATTCATTGTTACGGGGTGGCAAGAGTCACCCCCTAAACTGCATTCAATCTTGGCATGCATTAAACTGCATGGGGGCAGTCATGCTACGTTGATAATTAATGCATTCATTCTTATGGGGTGGCAATAATCTCCCTGATACCTTTCAATCAAGTATATTGTATAATAACAAAACATTTTTTAGTTAAAGGTCTCTTTATTGATAAGCAAATTTAAGTCATCTAAACACATTATAAGTTCACATTAACATATTTTCTTATTACAAAGGGAGTCTTTTTGTTGGCCTTCACATTTAATTGAAAAAAATAGTTTTGGTATCACTTATATTTATTGCATGATATTGATTTTGGCACATATTAACAATTAGATGAGGTGATTAAAGTTGAGAATTATTGAGCCACTCGCTTGAAGTTTTAGTCCACAAATCCTTTAGGAGTTTGGGATCCTCCATGAGGAAATTCTTTGAACCTCACATCACTCTATCATTAGTATAAAAATGAATTTGATTTTTTTCATAGAAAATATTGTTTTAGTATAAGTGGGATGTAAAAATGAATCTCATTCATTCCAGGAAAACAAATATCCGATGTCAACGATGGTGATTCTTTACTTAATATACAAGCATAAAGTGTCATTGTTTTCTAGTTATGATATTTGTTTTCTTGATGTGTTGATTCCATGTTGGGCCTACTATGCAATTTGGAGCTTAAACTGTAATGAAGTTTGATATTTTATTAGGTGTTTATGTAAATTTCACAGTCAAGGAAAAGTATATCCAAATTTGACGGAAGAAGTATGAAGTTTGTTATTTGTAGACTATGGCTAGTTTAGTTAACTAATATAGAAGCTTTTAAAAATCTCTTAAGAACTTCCTGTCATATTGACAAAGATTAAGATTTTACGAATTTCTCAACTAATCTAGGAGTTTTTAAAAATCTCTTAATCTCAAGATCTTCCTATCATATTGACAATATACATGAGATCGATGTCAATATGCCAAGAAGATCTAGCCATTAACATATTTTTATTGAAGAACGAAGTATTTTATCAAAATGCAGGTTGGAGATATCCGATATTTCATGATTGGATTCTAAATAAAAAAAAATATCACACAAACAATCTCTACTTTTATAACTAAATCTCTGTGTAAAATTTAAACTGAAAAGAAACAATAAAATAAAATAAAATAAAATAATAAATAATAAAAATAAAAATAAATAAATAATCACACAAACAATCTCTACTTTTATAATGAAATATTTGTCAGATAACTAAATCTCTGTGTAAAATTTAAACTAAAAAGAAAAAATAAAATAAAATAATAAATAATAAATAATAAAAATAAATAAATAATCACACAAACAATCTCTATTTTTATAATGAAATATTTTTCAGATAAATCTCATTCTCCTTATACATTCAGTATATTTTAAATAAAAATTTATACAAAATATTTTGATTCATAGTTAGAATTTGATGTTTGTTGTGAACATGGAATGAATTTTATTATCATAAAGGTAATTATTATGTGAATTGGTTAATTGTTAATTAGTCAGATTAGGTCAATTAAAATAACTTACATTCAATTAAAATAACTTTTACTTTAGTGTTTGGTTGAGATGTTGATTCCATGTTGGGCCTAGTATGCAATTTGGAGCTTAAACTGTAATGAAGTTTGATATTTTATTAGGTGTTTATGTAAATTTCACAGTCAAGGAAAAGTATATCCAAATTTGATTGAAGAAGTATGAAGTTTGTTATTTGAGTATAGGTGAAAGGCTTAAATCTTTTTGGAATTAAAAAGATTATGTGAAAATTTGTGAAAAAAATTCATAGACTTGGACGAGTAAATTCACCCCATACAGATTCAAGCTTTAATTCTCTTTTTATCATAAGATTTATAAAAATTAAGGTGAACTATATTTTAATTTATTTTCTTTACATAAATATTATATATATATATAAATTTGAAAATTTTATTTTAATTAAATTCGCAAAAGGAAAAAAATAGTTATCAAATATGAAAGTTTTTCGTATTTCGTGGGGTAGTTGGATGGTGATATAAGCCTTAGGCCTCTATAAATATTATATATATAAATCTGAAATTTTTATTTTTAATTAAATTCGCAAAAGAAAAAATATTTATCAAATCTGAAAGTTTTTTGTATTTGGTGGAGTAGTTGGATAATGATATAAGCCTTAGGCCCGGGCTCTAGAGGGTATTTTCACCCTTCTCTATTTTCACGGATTGCCTTCCCTTGAGCCGCATGCTACCTTTCGCATAGAATATAATGATTTTAACGAAGACCATTTTTGTTGCTTATTCACTAGATTTTTAGGTGGTCTTTCAAACAAATTTGGTTATATTACTTTATATGTTTATCATTTAAGAAATGACTTAAGTATTCATGCTTTTCTTTATTGGAGATATTATTATATTATTGTTTGCTCTTTGTTTATAATATTAAGTATGTTATTAATTAAATTAGTTACAGGAGTTATTTAAAATGATGTAAGGTTATATCAGAAAGTTTATGTTAATATGCTATAATAGTGGCTGTTATTGGTTATGTAACTTACTATTCTTTTAGTAAAGTTACTTTATGTAATGATGAAGATTCTATTTAATGGTTAATGAAGAATCTAGAATAGTAATTTGGATAATTACTTGTGGATAAATTGTGTAAATTATTTCTAACTCTATACATTTTTACGTGAGATTACCAGGGATGTTCATAATGTGATGTCCCCAGAAACACTATAAATATTTTATTTTACCACAGTAAGAAACAAATTAGTTATTTATGGTTGTTATTGTTTGAATTAAACAATGTTGTTAGTTATGAAAATAAAAAGAATGATTTGAATTTAGAAAATTTTGTAACTTCTTTGGATGGAAAGTTGGAAAAAGGCAGTTGCCTGAAAAACCCTAACAACCTCCCCTAATTAGAAGTTGCTCCAAGAGAGAAGGAGTGTGGGGGAGGAAAAAACTGTGCTGAAGGGTCAGATGGTAAGAGAAAAAGATTGCTAAGTCTAGTGACGACTAGATAGCAGGAGCATTGTGTGCAGAAAGCTTGCAGAAGACAGAGGTTTGGCAAGTAAGCTTAGGGGGAGATTTGGTCCTGGAGGGCAGATCTCACGGACGGGAGGTTGACAAGCAGCAGGAAAGAAAAGGTGATTTCTACCTTGGAGTTCTTCTCTTGAATTAACTCCGGTAAGTGACATCTTCTTGGAACAAACTGTAGTTCTGAGATTACTTTATATGTCTTTAACTGTGTATAAAGGGAAAGATGATGAGTTCTTAATTCTTGTATGAAATTAGACGTCTTTAACAGAGGAATTGCAAAAGATTGTTCAGGACTGGATAATTTGTATTTTCTAGTTATGCAAGCAGTAGAAGAATTAACTGTACAATCTTTCAGAATTGGAAATTGTTTTGTAGTAGCATCACTATTAAGTCTCATAATAGTTGAGTAGAAACTGAGTTTTAAAAGAATAGGAATTAGGCCTATATCGGCATGTTTCAAACGCTTTAGCTTACAAGGAAAGTTTATCTGTAATTATGAACCTAAGAGCAAGGGAAGAGAAATCCTGTAGCAGTAAACGCCAGAATACCGAAGTAAAGATTTAGCTAAGTAGCCGATTTGACTAAGAAATTTAAGAAGAACAACCCCTAGAACCACAAAAGCCTAGCACGCCAGGGAGGGATTATTAAATAACCTCAAACCCTGTGGGCCAAAATAACCCTAAAGAGGATGGCTGTAGTGAAGATACTCCAACAAAGTAATTCCCTGTTCAGGTAGCTTAGGGTTTCAGGATCTTTAAATCAAACAAAAGAGAATATCTTTATTAAATAGGATTGTATGGTTGACAGATAGCGTTATCAGAGAAAACTCGACCCAAGGTTTCACGCGACAAACATTCAGTTTGCCCAGAAAAGAGTAAGTAAAGCAGCTAGAGTGAAATGAACAACCAACAAATGACAACTTAACGTATATTTCGCATAATGTAACTGAAAGTCCATAAATAGTACTGAAGAAACAAGCAATTATAACACACATCGATCAAAAACCAAAGATTCATAACTAGAAATTTAACAGAGTCTATAGTCTAAACGAGGACCGGAACAGTCTCAAATATGAAGACGAATGTCCAAAGAAACAAGAGACTGTAAATTGTAGCTAGATTATTACAAAAATTTCCACCTGAAAACCAGACCTGGTATGGCCCTAAGAAAGGGACCTGCAACTGGATGAAACCCTAAGTCTAAACACAAGAACCATCATGAATTCCTTCCTGAAGCAAGGATAGGCATATGCTTGGAAATATTAACATACAGGATTAACAAAATACAATAAACGCTTCAGCAAAAAAGCCAAGGTAACTCTTGAGAGCATGTGCTTATAACCAAACTGAATCTGAGAAATTTCCTCTCTGTTGAAACTAATAGATCTTACCCAAACTTTCCCGAACGTCGGCAACTTGAGAAGGTAAGCGAAGCACCACACCACCTGCAGCAGGTTTTCCTACAAATGAAAGGTTTGACATCGGTGTTAGTCACATGCTATCGTAACAGGATAGATTCAATGGAATTATGAGGGAACAGTTAACAAAAAAAAGAAAAAAAATAAACTTACCATTCAAGCTCCTCGAACCAGTGATACCCCCTTAAAGAAACAACCCCATAAATCCTTCTCCTAAACATCTATGAGCAAGGTTGAAGCTTGGGTTCTGCAAGCCAAAACCACCAATGTGAGGAGGAAGGGAGGACGTCGGGCGCTAAGAAGAGAGGTAGAGCCAAATGAGGCAAAAACCAAGCAAGTAGGATTGAATAACGTTCCAGAACGAGCTCAACCGTAGGATTGGGAACCCGAGGTGATCACCGTCGATGCCTTGAGAAACCCAAGGTGCACAGTTGTAGAGGACGAGCTTGCCTATGCCACGTATCATGACAGAGATGTAAATTAAATGTCGTATCCAATATAATTGGTAGCTGGATTGAAAATATGGGTAGAGACTTGATAGTTTGAGCGTGCAGGTACTGAGACCATCAACAAATAGTAAGAATGGATCTCCATCATAATTATGAAGCTAATGAAACATGACCCTTATCTTTATTACAGAATAATCTAGATATTTAAACTGGTAATGTGATATTTAGAATCAAAGTTTTTATACCATATCCAGTAGTATAAGGTTATGATGGAATAATATGTAATTATCTATGTTATTATTTTTTATTTTTTTTTCATACACATTAATATGGGTTATGTATGGTTTGGAGGAATGACAAGTGGTATCAGAGCCAAGTTACAAAACTATGACCTATGGCAAATGTACTAAGTAAAGATCAACTAGTTATTATTTCATGATGTTTTTTTTTTACGATTGATAACCCACTAACGTGTTAAGTATAGGCAACAACAGGTTATGAGAAGAATGGACAGTGTTCAACACATGAATATCGTTGGCCTAGGACCTGCGACATTTCCTAGAAATAATCCTAAAATATGGATATAATTAGGAGAAGAGGCGCGCAACAGTAATCTTAAAATATTGGAAACAGTTCAGGAATTAAAGAATGAGATGGCCCACCTGCAGGAGGACAATGCAAGGCTAACCAAGGAATAGTAAAAAATTATGAAAAGCTTATCAGATAAGCAGAATCAGTGCCAGCCGATTCCCAGCCCTGAACATGAACGAATGTTAGAAGAACATGGTTACCGCACAGAAATTGAAGGAACTAGAGGAGGGGAAGAAAACTAGGAAGAGAAGTTGGATAACGCTTCAGAGCACCCCACATCAAAAGGGCAACGAATAGAATTACAAGGGGAGTTTCGAAAAATTAAGTCACCACTCTTCGATGGAGAATTGGAAGAGGCAGTCGATGCCTAGCCTATTAACATGAACAAGTACTTTCAATTGTATGAATATGATCACAACCTAAAAGCTGGACTGGTCATCTTCTAGCTGCAAGGAAAGGCCACCTTATGGTGGGAAGAAGTCAAGATTGTGCGAGGGCTAAGCGAACAAAACATAACCTGGGAGAAGTTCCAAAAATATTTCAAGGAAAGATATTTGACTGAACGATTTTATGATGAGAAAGGCAAATAATTTCATGATTTGCGGCTTAGGCAGCAAATAATGGATGAGTTTATCGCCCAATTTACCTCTTTACTTTGATATGTACCTTACATATGAGAGGAAAAGGCTAAGGTACAGTGATTCGTCAAAAGTTTACCCGTGGCAATGAGAGGAAGGATTGAGTTTGATAATCCCAAAATGATGGATGAGGTTATTCGTAAGGCCAGGATATGCTATCATCAAAGTAAAGAGAAGGGAGAGATTATAGGAAAGAGGTGGGCTGACGAGAAAGGTAATAAGATTTCTATAGGTCATAAGGGAAATCGTAGCAGTGTCAGCAAGGGGTATCCCAAAGGGAAAAATAACAGAAATCTGCATAAAAACCAACTTAAATTTAGGCCACCCGCTGAATCCAGATTCAGTGAGAAATCTGGTAAAGTTTTTAACAAGGAGGTAGGAAGACCCCCAGTACAACTCTAGGGATGTGGAGGGCCACATTATGTTAAAAAATTTCCTCACCGGAAAGGAACTGATCAGGTTTCACAGATCCACGAGGCATCTATGGTATGTGACGTGGCCCGAAACATCTCGAAGATTAATGCTTCTCTCGAAGACCATTAGGTCGAATAGCAGCCGACAATGGTGGAGTTTGAAGGTAAGATTTTTGATCACCCTATATCTGTTTTAATTGATCTCAGAGCTATGTTAAGTTATGCAAGTCCAAAGGTTGTGGAACAATGTAAATTACAGTCTTTCAAGTTTAAAAACCCTTGGCTGGTACAACTAGCGACGGGGGCAAAGAGATGTGTGTTAGCCAAGGTCAATGATTTCCCATTTGAAATTGCTGGTTAGCCTTTGAAGGTAGATCTAAACATACTTCCCCTTGGGTCGTATGATGTGTTGATAAGCATGGACTAGCTGGAGAATGATGGTCCATAATAAAATGTAAAAAAAAAAAGTCTGCTACCAGAATGAATTGGGAGAGCAGCAGGTGTTGCAAGGAATTTTGAGGTTGATATAGATTAGGCCAATAACCATTTCGTAACTGGCAAAGTGTATAAGGAAAGGATGTCAAGTGTATGCTATTCAGGTTGGTTATGCCAACTTGAAGGACAAGACTGCCACCTTAGAAAGTATTCCAGTGATTCAAGAATTTGCAAATGTGTTCCCTGAAGGTATACCAGGACTGCCACCCAAGAGAGACATAAATTTCATCATTGAATTAGTGCCGAGAGTAGCCCCGGTGTCCCGAGCTCCTTACCGTATGAGCACGCCAGAGCTGACAGAGCTAAAAATGCAATTGCATGAGTTATTATATAAAAACTATATTTGCCCCAGTGTGTCACCCTGGGGAGCTCCTGTGTTGTTCGTCAAAAAGAAGGATGGGACCCTTCGTATGTGCATGGACTACCATCAACTAAATAAGTTGACCATCAAGAACAAGTACCCTTTACCCCATAATGATGAACTTTTTGACCAAGTAAAATGGGCTACTGTATTTTCAAAGATTGATTTACGATCGGGCTATCACTAGATCAGAATCAAGGAGGAGGAGATAGCCAAAATTGCCTTTAGGACTCACCATGGACACTACGATTTCGTAGTGTTAACCTTTGGGTTAACCAATGCCTTTGGGTTGGCAATAGTGATAGATTTTCTTGAAGATAAGATTATCACTCATTTTGGTGTCCCTGCCAAAATAACCACCGACAATGCCAAGGATTTTATCTCTACTGAATTCTCATCATTTTGCTTTAAGTATGGCATTGTTTTATCCCATTCATCAAACTACTATCCTCAAGGTAATGGCTTAGTAGAGTCTAGTAATAAGAATTTGATAACCATAATCAATAAGATAGTAGGGGATAACAAACGGGCATGGGATAGTAAAATTAAATATGCTTTGTGGGCTGATAAGATTACAAAGAAGAGCTCTACTGGGAAGAGTCCCTTTGAGTTAGTTTATGGCTTGGATGTTACCCTTCCTGTGCATTTTAGGTTACCAATTTACCAATTGCTACAAGGTTTACATCTGATAAAGATGTTGTGCAATTCAGGATTGACCCCGGAATATTGAGGAACATAAGGAGCACCTTAGACTGGTATTGTAAACCCTATGGGAACATTAACTATATACCAAATATAACAAGTTTGATTTCTTTAAGGAACAAATCCAGTACTTAGGACGTATTATTACTAAATATGGAATCGCGATGGATCTTGAGAAGATTAAGACCATAATGGAATGGCCAGTACCAAAGGACGTAGTGGATATAAGATCCTTTATGGGATTAGTAGGTTACTATAGACGATTTGTGGAAGGATTCTCCAGAGTGGCCTATCCTATCACTTCCCTGCAGAAAAAAGGGAAAAATTTTAAATGGACCGCTGAGTGCCAATTTTTTTTTGAACAACTTAAGCACCTGCTCACCACTACACCTATATTAAGCATAGTAGATCCAAGTAAGGACTATGTGGTATGCACGGATGTGAGTAAGGAAGGGGTAGGGGGAGTACTGATGCAGGAAGGTAAGGTAATCACCTATGAGTCCATGAAGTTAAAGGAACACGAGCAGAAATATTGTGCCTATGATTTGGAGTTGACAGTTGTCAATAACGCTTTAAAAATGTGGCGTCACTATTTGATGGGCAGAAAGTTTCTACTCATGACAGACCACCACAGTTTGACTAGTTACTTTAATCGACCTACCTTAAATGTGAGGCAGGCATGGTGGGTAGATTTTCTGAGTGGATTCGATTTCGAGTTTAAACATCTTAAACGGAAGGAGAACTGGGTGGTGGATGCTTTAAGTCGAAAAGTACACTATCTCTACGAAATCTCTTATAGTGAAGAGCGGACTACTTTTGTTGAAATGATTAAAGAAGAAACTGAACAGGATCTGAAGTATTAGCAAATACGACAACAAGTACACAATCCAACTAGAAAAGAATTTTAGCAAGGTTATGCGATGGATGCTATCAGTCCGCTGAATTATAAAAAAAGACTATATGTGCCCAACCAAGGTAACATTAAAGGTATGATTTTAGATGAATTTCATAAGAGTCCCTACGCAGGACATCTGGGGTACCAAAAACTGATTACCACACTCTGGAAGGAGTATTATTGGCCTGGCATGAAGAAAGATGTAGCAGAATATTTGGCACGTTGTCTGGAATGCCAACAAGTCAAAACTGAACATCAGCACCCTACGGGGTTATTGCAGCCACTACCAATTCCGGAGTGGAAGTGGGAAACCATCTCTATGGATTTTATAACAGGATTACCCAAATCTAAAAGAAACAACGACTCTATCATGGTGGTGGTAGACAAGTTAAGAAAATCAGCCCATTTTATACCAGTACAATCCACTTTCAGAGCGGTACAGATTGCCAATATCTTTATGCAAAACATTTTCAGGCTACATGGGTTACCAAAAACCATAATTTCTGATCGTGATGTAAAATTTACATCAGCCTTCTGGAGAACTCTGTTTTAGGGGTTGGGGACTCAATTAAACTTTAGTACCGCTTATCACCCTCAAACAGACAGGAAACCTGAACGGGTGAATCAAATTCTGGAAGACATTTTGAGGTCATACGTAGTGCAACAACCATCGAAATGGGAAGATTATCTGCATTTGGTCAAATTTTCATACAACAACAGCTATCATACTTCTTTGAAAATGAGCCCATTTGAAGTGCTATACGGGCGGAAATGTTGTACATCGTTTAGTTGGGGGGACCAGAAGACAAGTTGTTGGGACTCGAAATGTTAAAAGAGATGGAGGAAATGATCAAGAAGGTATGAACTAACTTAAAGGTAGCCCAAGATAGACAAAAGAATTTCATCGACAGGAAGAGGAGTTTTAAAGAATATCAAGTTGGTGATCATGTGTATGTGAGAATACGAGCTAAAAAGAGTATGTTACAATGGAGTGGGTGCAGCAAACTAGCACCCCGGTTTTGTGGGCCATTTCAAATATTAGTGAGAGTTGGGTCGGTGGCATACCAGCACACCCTACCAAGCCATATTTGGGTCCACAATGTCTTTCATGTGTCTGTACTAAAAATATATATTTATGATCCTAAGCACATAGTTAGTTGGCAAGACATACAGGTAAAGAAGGTAACTTAGGTAGTCCTATTAATTTCGATATTAAGGAAAACTGACTTAGGTTCTGTTTGTTTCAGGTCGAGCTGGAAGGAGAATTCTCGGTCGAGCCACTGAATATTCTCGAACATAGAGAAGTAATGCTGCGGAAATGAGCCATCACCCAGGTTAAAGTGCAATGGTAGCACTTTGGATCGGATGAGGCTATCTGGGAGGATGAAAAACTCATGAAAGAAGCATATCCGGGTCTATTCGTGGTCAGAAAACATCGGGATGATGTTTGATTTCAGGGGGGAAGATGTGATGTCCCCAGAAATACTGTAAATATTTTATTTTACCACAGTAAGAAACAAATTGGATAATTATGGTTGTTATTGTTTGAATTAAACAATGTTGTTAATTATGAAAATAAAAAGAATGGTTTGAATTTAGCAAACTCTGTAACTTCTCTGGATGGGAAGTTGGAAAAAGGCAGTTTCCTGAAAAACCATAACTACCTCCCCTAACTAGAAGTTTCTCCAGGAGAAGAGGAGTGTGGGGGAGGAAAAGACCGTGCTGAAAGGTCAGACAGCAAGGGAAAAAGAATGCTAAGTCTGGTGATGACCAGATAGCAGGAGCATTGTGTGCAGAAAGCTTGTAGAAGACAGAGATCTGCCAAGTAAGCTTGGGGGGAGATTTCGTCCTAGAGGACAGATCTCACAGACGAGAGGTTGACAAGCAGTAGGAAAGAAAAGGTGATTTCTACATTGGAGTTCTTCTCTTGAATTAACTTCAGTAAGTGACATCTTCTTGGAATAAACTGTAGTTTTGAGATTACTTTATATGTCTTTAACTATGTATAAAGGAAAAGATACTGAGTTCTTAATTCTTGTATGAAATTAGATGTCTTTAACAGAGGAATTGCAAAATATTGTTCAGGACTGGATAATTTGTATTTTCTAGTTATGCAAGCAGTAGAAGAATTAACTGTACAATCTTTCAGAATTGGAAATTGTTTCGTAGTAACATCACTGTTAAGTTTCATAATGGTTGAGTAGAAACTGAGTTTTAAAAGAATAGGAATTAGAACTATGTAGGCTTGTTTTAAACGCTTTAGCTTAAAAGGAAATTTTATTTGTAATTATGAACCTAAGAGCGAGGGAAATGAGAAATCCTGTAGCGATAAACCCCAGAATACCGAAGCAAAGATTTGGCTGAGAAATTTAAGAACAACAATCCCTAGAATCGCAAAGGCCTAGCACGCCAGGAGGGATTATTAATTAAACTCAAACCCTGTGGGCCAAAATAACCCTAAAGAGGATGGCTATAGCGAAGATACTTGAACAGAGTAATTCCCTATTCGGGTAGCTTAGGGTTTCATGATCTTTAAATCAAATAGAAGAGAATATATTTATTAATAGCATTGTATGGTTGACAGATAGTGTTAACAGAGAAAACCCGACCGAAGGTTTCACATAGCAAACATTAAGTTTGCCCAAAAACGAGTAAGTAAAGCAACTAGAGTGAAATGAACAACCAAGAGATGGAAACTCATCATCTATAGACCAGATTTACAATCTAAAGATAGCTAGTAATAATTCTCATAGCGTAAACTATAAATTCAGTATTATTCATAGGGGAAAGCATAAAATAATTTACATATCGTAATTAAGAGACCATTATTCATTTACAGAAGTAATCAATGTATAATTCGCATAACGTAATTTCAAGACCAGTTTTACTTATAGAAGAAACCAACATATATTCCGCATAATGTAACTAAAAGTCCAGAAATATTATCGAAGGAACAAGCAATTATAACACACATCGATCAAAAACCAAAGATTCATAACTAGAAATTGAATAGAGTCTATAGTCTAAACGAGGACCGGAACGGTCTCAAATATGCAGATGAATGTCCAAAGAAACAAGAGACTGTAAATTTTAGCCAGACTATTACAAAAATTTCCACCCGAAAACTAGACTTGGTGCAGCCCTAGGAAAGGGACTTGCAACTGGATGAAACCTTAAGTCTAAACACAAGAACCATCATGAATTCCTTCCTGGAGCAAGGATAGGCATATGCCTGGAACTATTAACATACAGGATTAACAAGATACAATAAACGCTTCAACAAATGAGCCAGGGTAACTCTTGAGAGCCTGTGCTTATAACCAAACTAAATCTAAGGAATTTCCTCTCTGTTGAAACTAATAGATCTTACCCAAACATCCCTGAACATCGGCAGCTTGAGAAGGTAAGCGAAGCACCACACCACCTGCAGTGGGTTCTCCTACAAATGAAAGGTTTGACAACGGTGTTAGTCACATGCTATTGTAATAGGACAAAGTCAATGGAACGCTGAGGGAATAGTTAACAAAAAAAAAGAAAAAAAACAAACTTACTGTTCAAGCTTCTCGAACCAGTGATACCCCCTTGGAGAAACAACCCCATAAATCCTGCTCCTGAACATCTATGAGTAATGTTGAAGCTTGGGTTCTGCAAGTCAAAACCACCTGTGTGAGGAGGAAGGGAGACCATTGGGTGCTAAGAAGAGAGGTAGAGCCAAATGAGGCAAAAACCAAGCAGGCAGGATTGAATAACCTTCCAGAAAGAGCTCAACCATAGGATTGGGAACTCGGGGCAATCACCATCGATGCCTTGAGAAACCCAAGGTGCACAGTTGTAGAGGATGAGCCTGCCCATGCCACGTATCATGACAAAGCTATAAATTAAATGCCGTACCAAATATAATTGATAGCTGGATTGGAAATCTTGGTAGAGACTTGACAGTTTGAGCATGCAAGTACTGAGCCCGTCAGCAAACAGTAAGGATGGATCTCCAACATAATTATGAAGCCAATGAAACATGATCCTTATCTTTATTACATAATAATCTGGATATGCAACCAATAATGTGATATTTAGAATCAAAGTTTTTATACCATATCGAGTAGTATAAGGTTATGATGGAATAATATGTAATTATCTATGTTATTATTATTATTTTTTTTCATACACATTAATATGAGTTATGTATGGTTTGGAGGTATGACACATAACATCTTCCAATAAACTCAAATTATTAAAACATTTTAATTTATAAAAAATAATTGATTTATTAATAAAATTAAATTAACAATCACTTCCTATCCAATGCAATCAAATTATTTAGGCTTTCCACATTTAGTTTTTATGTTTAAGAAATATGCTTTTCGAGTTTTCTATGTCTTATAGAGAGGACTATAAGTTTAACCTTTGGCTTGAGAAACCACGACCTAAAAGCATATAAGTAGTCAAAATCACCAAGGGATTGCACCTAGTCTGGGCCACACCATCCCTTCACATGATTGGATTTTTTTCCAAAAAATTCTGAATTAGTAAGCTTCCTATTATGAAGTGACTTATCATTACACCCATCACCAACTATTATATACTTTAAAAACATTTTAATCTTTAACATTGAAAATTAGAAATTTACATTATTTATCTAAATTATAAATCTATAAATAATTTTGTTGAAAAAAATACGAAGTTTGAGACATAAATAATATCAATTAAAAGAATAATAAACAAATAAAGTGTATACTCAATTTTTTTACTTTAATTAAGGTAATTTTTTTTTAAATAAATAGAAAATATAATAAATAATTCAAATATCTAAGGATTGAGGAAATATAAATACAATATAATAAACAATTGAATATATTGTTTAAATTTGTTATATTTTTTTGCTTATGAGATTCTTTATATTTTTTATTTATGATTTTTTTAATAATTTGTTTTTATGAGATTTTCTTTTTAAATTTAATTATATTTCATATTTATGATTTTTTAATTTTTTTTAAAATGATTTGAGTTAAATTTAATTATTTTTCATAATGCATAAGTTTTGCAAAAAAAAATATTACACTAAAAAAATTGTGAGAACAATAATATTTTAGACTCTCTCATAAAACAATAATAAATCCAAAAATTAATTAAAAATTCCAAGTTAGGAATTTGTGCCTAACTCTTGGGTTGTTCCTCTAAGATAGGAGTTAGTTTAGTTAACTCCTATATTGGTGTGTCTGGTGAGAAATTATCTCAACCAAAGGAGAAATTATCTCAACCAAAGGTGTCTAAGATAGCACACACTATCTTGAGAACATTGTCTCTCATCTATTTATTTGTAACATTATATTCAATTATTTTAGTGAGGGTGTAAGAATGAGAATGAGAGAGAATACATGAGGCTTCAGCCTTTTTCCGTCAATATTGTGTCTCTGATTTTTATGTGTGATTTATATATTTTTCTGAGTTAATGTCATTTTCAATATGTGGTATCGGAGCTAGGTTAGACCTGTGTGAGGCTGCATCAAGGCTGCATCCAAAGCCGTGAGCCTGCAAGTTATTTTATTTGTAAGGCGGTTGTTCTAGCATGAGCGTGAACCTGTAACAAAAAGGCCAAAACCGTCGAGGGGCCAGAAGACACATGAATCTCACGCGATCTCAGCAGATCTATGTTATCGGGTCATTTTGGTAACGTGGATTACTTATTTGATTTGTTTGCATATTATGGTTTTGGTTTATCAAAGGGCAATGTAAGCTGCATTTGTATTGTGAGCAATCGAAATTTCAAGGAGCGCAGAGCTCTATGGAGGACTTGTGCATATAACAATAGTCAGCTTATGCATAAGACCTGTATCATGACTTATGGAGGTAATTGACAACTACCAGAGCGTTGAAGAAGAGTAGCCAATGGAAATTCTAAATGTATGTGAAGGAGCCCGTCGAGAGAATGGATCGATAATTTGAATGTCTTGTGAAAGGTATTAAATGGCGTAAAAGCATTGTTGGCGTGCAAGGCCGAGTTCCAGCGTAGATTCAACTCTGGTTTCCAAGTCACATTATGGGAGCCGCCAAGTCCCAAGAACCCATCACGGCTGTATTGATCGCTAGTGCAGCAGTCATCATGCGACTGCGCTTATTGGCGTCGTTGATCATATGAAACATGATCGGGGATCTTTACATTGAGCGCAATTCTTCTGCACACAGGTCTTCTCGACTCTCGATGCAGCTGGAAAAGGCATTGTTTCAACTGAACTTTCCACCCTTACAGAATCTGCCCGAATTCGATGTGATGTTCAACGACCTGGAGATGCTAGAAATTGAGAGATAGGAGCTTAATCTGGAACGTGGTACCTGCAAGTAGCATTGGAAAGGTATTTTTTGCTTAAATTGTTCCGATTTTAATGAATGCCCTTCTTCAATTATCCGTGGTCCCTCCTTCGTCATGCAAATAAAATCTTCAAAGTCTGACTTTTCACAACAGTCTTCCGTCCATGAGTTTTTGCATAGCTTTGATTAGCATAAATCAAGTAAACAGTGCTACAGTCACAAGTAATATATATTCAGAAGCCGAGTTCCATTTATTAGATTTGGATTGGTTTGACGCTGTTTTGGCATTCAATCTGATAGATTTTTAAGGGGATGCAATTTTAAGGGGTTTCTATTACTGTTAGATTGAGCCTGCAGAGCTGCCAAGCACGGAATCGATCTGTCGCATGTGATTGAATCATGCAAATTAAAATAGAAAGAGACCACTTAATTGCTGCGGATCTGTGAGGCAAAACCAGCGACCAGTTTATGAGGAGCAACATTTGTTTTGACCATCAGCACTGTTTTGTCTTTCCTCGGCTATTTTCTCGGTCACCACGGCCTTCACCGAAACTGCTCTGAAAACACACATTTGGCAAACTCTGCGCCTTTCATACAGATTATTGCCCCCGGCAGATAACCCATTCAAATAATCAATAATAAGCGGCCTCCATCCATTTGCAAATCATGGGCGAACGTTGAACTTCAAAGCCGTGTTTGGAAAATGATAAATTAATACTTTATTTCTTTGAAGTGATTAAAGCGTGGTTTTTATTTATAAAAGGGCTTGAAAAATTTGAAATTACTTTTGTGAAAAGGAGTAGCCATCATTTACTTTTTGAGAGATAATATGTGAATGAACTTTTTTTGAGAGATATAAAATGTGGAGTTGGGTGAATGGAAACAACGCTTTTTGAAGATTCAGATTTTTTTTGAGAATTGTAGAGAATGTACGTTTGATGGAGATCGCACATGATTATCATGGAACTATGTTTTTGAGATTGGAGATGAATTTATGAAATGGATATAAATGCAAGTGTCCAAAACTTTTGTAATTTGGAGAAATAAGTCTTTTGTATTTTGGGGTAATAACGTTTTGGAGAGATAAGGAGTGGAATATGGTTGAGTGATATTTGAACATGTGATAAATTATTTTTTATTTTTGGGAGTAATAAGTGTGAAGTGGGGATTTTTACGTTGGAAATCACATATGTGTGATAATGAAGTTTTTGTAATGGAGGGATAAGGTAAATTTATTTGTGTATTTGGAGAGATAAGTGAATATTTTATTTTTAGAAGGTTGAGTCAATTTTCTGAAGACATTTTTCTTTCAAAAAGTTCTAGAACTTATGTACTCCAAAATTTAATAAAGATATAACTTTTTGTGGTGATTGTGTCCTAGATCCGCCCGAAATTGAATAAGGGGATCTTAGGTACACGAAGAGTGAGTTGATGATGGTGCATGCTTCATGTTTTTTTTGCTTATGATTTGTGTCTAGTTTTGACACATAAATGATCTCATTTCATGCACACATAAAATACAATGCCAGCAAGCACAACACCTATATCGAAATAGTTGCAAGGAAGGATAATTAAGCTCCACACATACAACAACTCATCAAAGTTTTCAACATCGACATTCTACTTCAACAAGCAAATTCAATCAAGTTAATGAATTTGTAAACTTCACTGTTTCAAAGCAAAGTCTACATCAACATTCTTGCAAACAAATTTCAGAACTTGTGAATCAAATTCCAATTACATTGCATTGTACGAGTGCATTCTCGGTTGAAACCGACACCCATGTTTTGATTTGATCAGAAGTCAAGCACGTCAATTCTCTTCAACTTAGTCAAATTAAGACAAGTGAATTCCTTGTTTTATGTGAGTCATTCAAACCATTGTAAGCTTTTTGGGTGCATTTTCGACAGTGTTCGACACCCTTCCTTTAAAGCACAATCAAGTGAGTCCATGAGTTTTAACTCCTTGAAACAACCATCACAACAACCAAAACAAGTTCAACTCTAACAAGTTGAGTTCGTCATCAAGCGAGCGTGAATTCCAGAAAGTTCTAACAAGAGTTCTCAGCAAGTATAATAAGCAACAAATCAAGCATGATAGTCAAGTCCCATAGCAAGCGAGCTTGTCATTCAAGTAAAGTGAAACAGTTCAAAGCACAACATCTACAACAAGAGAGCCTGACTTCAAGTGAGCAAGTTCAGATGGCGCAACATATTCAGTTGTTAAACATTCTTCACAGTTTGATCATCTCCAGTGATGAAGACATGGTGCACGTCAGCAAAGAAACTCTTGCTGATATTTCACGGCATCTACAGCAAACACATGAAACCATTGAGTTTCTTTAGCTTGAGTCCCAACTTCAAAGGAATGAATTGCAAGAAAAGAGTGATACTTTCAAGTATTTGAACCATCCAGATGACAAGTCCTTCATCCCAACAACTTCAAGTGTCAAAGTTGTTCATGATCAAATTCAAATTTCTTCCAAACCCATCATCAAGCCTTGGGAAGAAATTCAACATAACAAGAATAGACGTGGCTTAGGATATGTCCCTGATGACACCAACTTACAAATCCCAGATTATTCCAAGCCAATTAAGTTTGTGAGTGCAGGATTTCTTGAACCACTAAGCTCAGCAGGTTCTGAGAAAGTTGTAGACAAACAAAATTGCATGCAACCTGAAGTTCATGTCCCACCGAAATGCTCTCATTGTCAAAGAGCCGGTCATATGGAAGATCAGTGTTTTGATCTCCATCCGTGTTGCCATTGTGGCAAGCACAATCATTCCTCAGAAAAATGTCGCAACCAACAAAAATCAGGCAGATTGAAGATACATTATGAATGGATTGATCCTTGGGAATGGTCATCCACAGTCAAACGATTGTCTCAGTTCTACAATCGACTACAATCATACATAGTGCAGCCAGCAGTGAACAGATGATGGTACTCTCATGCAGTTGAATGAGGGAGTACAACAGTGAAACTCTCTTACACCTGAAGGGGGGGAGTTCAAATATATTTTGGAGAAGATTGTCTCTTCTTTCAGCTGACAAAGGGGGGAAAATGTCAATGAAATTGACAAGTGGTTTTCAGACTGAAAGTCTCAACAACATCAGCGAAGTAGCCAGTGGGCATCTTCAAATTGTGTCAGTGGACACCGGATGCTGTTTTCAAGCAAAGGATAGTTGGATCCTTTTGCGGCTTGGCACATGATGGAGTTGTCAAGCGTCCTTCAGAGATGAATCAAGCATGCAGCTGACTCAGTCTCTTCATTTTGCGGTTTGTTCAGCATCCAGTTTTGGCGGTTTTTTGAGGCAATGTTTTTGAGGATCAACATGAGAACTTGGAAGATGGTTCCTCGTTCTTATTTTGGATTTATCATTGAGGGGGGGAATGTTAGACTCTCTCATAAAATAATAATAAATCCAAAAATTAATTAAAAATTCCAAGTTAGGAATTTGTGCCTAACTCTTGGGTTGTTCCTCTAAGATAGGAGTTAGTTTAGGTAACTCCTATATTGGTGTGTCTGGTGAAAAATTATCTCAACCAAAGGAGAAATTATCTCAACCAAAGGTGTCTAAGATAGCACGCACTATTTTGAGAACACTGTCTCTCATCTATTTATTTGTAACATTATATTCAAATATTTTAGTGAGGGTGTAAGAATGAGAATGAGAGAGAATACATGAGGCTTCAGCCTTTTTCCGTCAATATTGTGTCTCTGATTTTTATGTGTGATTTATATATTTTTTTGAGTTAATGTCATTTTCAATATAATATTAATTTAAAAAAAAACATTTTTTTTTAAATGATATGAATTAAATTTAATTATATTTTATAAAGAATAAGTTTTCCTTAAAAAAAAATGTTACACTAAAAATGTGTGACAAAAATAATATTAATTTTCAAAATTTAAAAACAAACAGCTAATTTAGATTAGGTAAATTACAGATTTATTTATTTCAAACTCATCTGAATAATTGAAATTTATAATAGATATATTATTATAAACCTCACTAATGGAATCTAATATATATGAGTATAGAGTTTATAATTATTTTCGAAATAATAATTTATTTTCTAACATTAATAAATAAATAAATTTTATGATTTAAAAATATAATATAACAATATTTTACAACGCAGAATATCTCTTCATTTTTTATGAGAAGAAAATAATACTAGGATAACCATATTAATAAATATGGTTGATATATCTATAAATAGATATGAATTTAATATTATCATTAACATTGATATTAATAAACATATAAATATAATAATATACAATAATAATAATTATATTATAAAAATGATAGTAATTATAACCATTATAATGGAAATTTATAATAATTATTTTTATTTTATAATAATATGAAAATATTATTGATATTATTAACTAAAGGGATTATTAATATTATAAATCCAATACATTATAAACCCCAGGAAATGTTGTTAAACATAAAGGATTAATATTAGAAACTCAAGGGAATATTATTATAAACCCAATGGATTAATAACCCAAAGAATTAATATTAAAAACTGAAGGTATTAATATTGAGAACCCAAGAGATTAATATTATAAACCCTTTGGATTAATATTATAAATGTAACTGATTATTAATATTATAAACCCAAAGGATTTATATTAAACCCTATGATTAATATTATAAACCCTATTAATAATATTATACCCTAGGAATATGAACACTTAGATTATAAAATCCAAGGGATTGATATTATAAACCCAAGACACTAATAAACTCAAAGGATTAATACTAAGAATACAAGGGGATAATATTAAAACCAAGGGATTAATATTATAAACACAAGGTATATAAACCCTAAGATAAATATTATAAACCGTAAAATAAACATGTTGACCATGATTGATTTTCATATTTACACAATCTTTGTCACAATATGACATTGGACCATGGTTGGCCATGATTGATTTTCATATTAAGACTATATTTTTCACGATATGACATTGGACTATGGTTGATTGTGGCTAATTTTCATATTGAAACAATCTTGGTCACAATGCGACGTTGGACCATTTTTGACCATGATTATAAACCCAAGGGATTTATATTAGGCACTATGATTAATATTATAAAGCTTAAGAATAATATTATACCCTAGGAATATGAACCCTTAGACTAATAAACCTATGTGATTGATGTTATAAACCTAAAGGAATTATAAACCCAAGGGATAAATGCTAAAACCCCAAGGGATTATGAACCCAAGGGGATAATATTAAACCCGAGGGAATAATATTAAACCCAAGGGATTAATATTCTAAACGCAAGGTATATAAACCCTAAGATAATTATTATAAACCCTAAGATAATCATGTTTGACCATGGTTGATTTTCATATTGAGAAAATCCTTGTAACAATGCGATGTTGGACCATGGTTAACTATGATTGATTTTCATATCAAGGGAATCTTTGTCACAATGCAACGTTGGACCATGGTTGACTATAATTTATTTTCATATTGGAACAATCTTTGTCACAATGCGATTTTGGACTATGGTTGACCACGATTGACCATGGTTGATCATGATTGATTTTATGAAACATGGTTGACCATTATTGATCATGATTGACCACGGTTGACAATGATCGATATTATAAACCCAAGGGAATAATAAAACCAAGGGATTAATACTAAAAACCCAAGGGATTATAAACCAAAGGAAATAATATTAAACCCGAGGGAATAATATTAAACCCAAGGGAATAATATAAACCCTAGGATAAATATTATAAACCCTAAAATAAGCATGGTTGAACATGGTTGATTTTCATATTGAGACCATCTTTGTCACAATGCGATGTTGGACCATGCTCGACCGTGGTTGACCATGATTGATTTTCATATCAAGAAAATTGTTGTCATAATCACACATTGGACCATGCTTGACCATGGTTCACAATGGTTCATTTTCATATTGAGAAAATCTTTGTCACAATGCGTGTTGGACAATGGAGGACCATTGTTGTCACAATATCACATTGGACCATCGCTGACCATGATTGACCATGATTGATTTTCATATTGAGGTAATATTTCTTACAATGAGATGTTGGACCATGGTTGACCATGGTTGTTTTTCATGTTGAGACAATCTTTTTCACATGTGGCGTCAGACAATGGATGGCCATAATTGGCTATGGTCGACCACGTTTAACCAATTTTGACCATGATTGACCGTGGTTGACGGTGGTTGACAATGGTTGAGCATGATTTGTTTTCATATTGAGATAATATTTGTCACAATGTGACGTTGGACCATGGTTGACCAAGATTATAAAACCAAAGGATTTATATTAAACCCTAGGATTAATATTATAATCCCTATGAATAACATTATACCCTAGGAATATGAATCCTTATATTAATAAACCCATGGGAATAATAAACCCAAGGGATTAATATTATAAACACAAGGTATATAAACCCTAAAATAAACACGGTTGACCATGATTGATTTATATATTGCAACAATCCTTGTCACAATGCCACGATGGACCATGGTTGACCATGATTGATTTTTATACCGAACAATCTTTGTCACAATGTAGCGTTAGACCATGGTTGATTTTCATATTGAGAAAATCTTTGTCACAATGCAACGTTGGACCATGGTTGATTTTATAAACTATGGTTGACCATGATTGAGTTTCATATTGAGACAGTCTTTGTCACAATGCGACATTGGACCAAGGTTGATTTTCATATTGAGACAATCTTTGTCATAATGCGATGTTGGACCATGGTTGACCATGGATGACCATGGTTGTCACAATGTGACATGGACAAAGAGACAATCTTTGTCACAATGTGAAGTTGGGCCATTATTGATCATGGTTGACTATGATTCACCATAATTGACAATGGTCAACCATGTTTGACCAATGTTGACCATGACTAACCATGATTGGCCATAATTGACTATGGTTGCCCATGCTTGATTTTCATATTGAGAAAATCCTATAATAAACCCTAAGATAAATATTATAAACCAAGGTATATAAACCCTATGATAAATATTATAAATGGTAAAATAAATATGGATCATCATGGTTGATTTTAATATTGAGACAATGTTTGTAACAATGCGACGTCCGAACATGGTTGACCATGATCATAAACCCAAGGGTTTTATATTAAACCCTAGGATTAATATTATAAACACTATGGATAATATTATACCCTAGGAATATGAACCCTATGATTAATAAACCCAGGAGATTGATATTATAAACGTAAGAGAATAATAAACACACAAAATTAAATAATATTAAAGAATAAATATAAATATAAATATGATAATAATAGTAATAATAATAATAATAATAATTAATATTATTAATTTAATATTAATATCAATTAATATTAATATATTAATTTAAACATTTTTGAACTAATGTTTATTGTTCGTAAATTTTTTAAAATAAATGTTAATATTTCAATTTATTAAAATATATTGATTTAAATATTATATATAACATTTAGTTAATAATTAATACAATTCAATTATAATAATTATAAAATAATTTATTATATATAAATAATTGATTTAAGAAAAATTATATAATAATTAATATTAATACTAATGATAATGTTAATATATTAATTAATATTAGAGTTGTCTTTAATGCGACTTTTTGGACTTTCTCGTGCACGAATCTGGTGGAAAAAATTGAGGTGAAATCTTGATTTGTGTTATTATATATGGATTTAGCACCCTCAAAAACTCCTAGGGCACTTCGATTGCACCAGATTACCCATCAAGCTTGTGATTACTTAGAAGTAATAACATTAACAATATTGTTACTTCTAAGTTCAAAGAAAAAATGTGGTGTGAGAAAGATTTAGTGGCTAAATGAAAATTAAGTTATTATAAGAAGGTCATCAACCCTACCCTAGAAGATCAAAAGTATCTCTCTATTTTAACTAGCTCAAAGAAGAAAATTAATATAGCAAAGATTAGAACGAACTCTCATGAGCTTCATAGTGAAACAGGTCATTGGGCAGTTCCTAAAACACCATGGATGGAAAGGATCTGCCATCTCTGTGAGAATAGAAACATCGAGGATGAAAACCACCTCCTCTTAGAGTGCCCCACGTACAACCACATTAGATCTCAGTTTCATAATCTTTGTCGCAACACTGACCTTCCTAGCCTTTTACGATGTCAAAATTATAATGAGCTCGAGAGGCTTCTCTCCAAGCTTTTTGAGCATAGGAATAAAATCTTAAATCAAACTAAATAATTTGTTTCTTTAGGTCCGATAGAGCAAATTTTGGTCTCAGTGGACGTTGTTCATCATCATCATCATCATCATCAAATTCCAGCAGGATTTTAGAGAAAAACCCACTGTAAAAGCTTCCAAAGTCGCACTAAGACAACTCCATTAATATTAATATATTAATTTAAATATAGTTAATTAATGTTCAATATTATTAAATATTTTCACAATATATTCAATTCTAAATTATTTATAATTAAATTATAAAAAAATTAATAGTGTGAATGTTCTTTAAAATTATTAGTATTTTTTTTTTTTTTCTAAATAAGACTGAGCTAAAATATATTACAGCGAGAGCCAAATTACATTATCAGTATTAAACCAGGGCCGCGACCCTATAAAACTGGTCCTGGGACCGACTGTAAACACGAGAATGTTCATATCAGGATTACAAAAGCTGGAACCAGAGTGACGCTTATGTAGCCGGCACATGGACTGAGACAACATAGACACATAACCGACACGTAGACACCATAGACACGATAGACACATAGACACCATTACAGAAGTAACAGATAACCGACACCATAACAGAGATGAACAGAAGTACAAAAAGACTGAGTGCAGATACATATGTGGTCACAAAGAGAGCTGACAGAGAGAAAATTCATGCAGAGAAACCTGGAGCGCGAACTAGCCTTCATCCGTAGTCTGTGGCTCATCCTCCATCTTGCAGCAGGGAGGCTGGAGAATAGCCTTACCCTTACCGACATTGCGCTGCACAGGCTCGCTTGGACCAGCTCCAGGATCATGAACAGGCCTCAGCATATCAACGGCCGGAAATTCCATGTCCACAGTCGGGACAACCCCAGGATTCCGCGGAGGGTCAGCACGAGGAGCATCATCATCTCCCCACTGATTTCGGCAATGCTCAACTGAAACAGTGACGGAGAAGGTAGAATTGGACAGAGTGCAGGGAAGGCGATATCTAACCATTGGATGCTCAGTATGCCCGCACTCCATTCGCTCCGGAGGTTCCGCAACTCTTCCTCTTCTCGGAGGCCTTCCTCTTGGTCTTCTATGCTCAGAGGGATCTTCAATGGAGGAGGAGGGAGAAGGGGCTCTTCCACTGAAACTGCCCCGTCGACTGGTACCCCGAAGCCGTTCACGCTGCATTCTGAAGGTGTGCGGATGGCGGGCGTGTACACACAGATTATTCCCCTGAACCAGACTCCCAATTCCCCAGCAAGACTGCGGATGGAAGGTATGCAGCACCTCCAAACGACCAGGTTCACGACTGAACTGTCGGGAAGCTTTCCAATTGCTCCGGTCTATAGCACCTGAACCGTCGCAATCGCTCTCAGAGCCTGACAGAGAGCCGAAGCATTGAGCCTCCGCCACTTCCTTCAAGATCAGAATCGGTGCAGGCGAGAAATGCGGGAGAATGTCCGAGAGCTTCCGGCTATGAAGAGCCATGGTTAGCGTTTCAATGCTCGCAGTGAATGCCGAGGGGACGGCTCTGCAACCAGAATTAACTACCCTCCTTGAATGCTGCATGCCTGTGTGTTTAAGGCTTGTCCTTTGGGTGTACGTGGCTTGTCCGGGCGGACACTTGCCCTGCTGACAAGCCATGGGCCCTGTATTGCTAACAACCACCCGCATCCGGGGTTAAAATTATTAGTATTATAATAAATAAAATATTATAATTGATTATTATTTAGGTTTAATATTATTATTGTTTATTGATATTTAATAATGTTATTATTTAATAATGAAAATTAATTTTTTATTATATATATATATATATATATATATATATATATATATATATATATATTTTGCACTAATTAAGTTGATAAGTATGTTTGTTTTGATTTAAAGTTATCAAATTTTAATTTAATTATTAATAATTGATAGATAGATAGCGAAGATTTAATTTTTACAAAACATTTATAGAATATTTTTAATAATAATTAAGATAGAGGGTTAATATTTATCTTATAAGTAATTATATATATTTTAATTTAATTAAATTTTTTTTATAAAATTAAATAAAATTAAAATATATATAAAATATTTAATTGTGAAATGAATTATGATTTTTTTGGGTAGGTGGGATTGTTACTCTATGATTTTAGGTCATATTAAAAATCTTTATGATAAAACCAAATAAACCTTCATTTGTAAATTTGATTAATTCTTGAATTCAACTTAGCTTTGTTGAATTCATTGTAAAATTTTTGTGTTATTATAAAATATATATATATATATATATATATATATATATATATATATATGGGTTATATATATATATATTTTGGTTATTATACAAATTGGTGGATGGTCACCGTAATGAACCTTTTAAGTACTAAATTATAAATGAGAAATAATTTTCAAAATTTTACTATGAAAAAAATAAAATTTCAAATTATTATCTGAGATAGACTTTATGATAAGTAATGAATTTATATCCCATTTAAAAAGGTATGCATAAATCGGTTGTCTAATTATATAAATAAAAATAATAAAAATAACAAAATAATATAACTTTTTAACTCTTTTAAATATTTATTTTTAGATTTTTTTAGTATATATATATATATATATTTTATATATAAATTATTATTTTATCTAAATTATAATTTGAAAATATTTCATTAAACATTTTTTCACTTTAATTCAATATATTATAATTTTATTTTAATCTTAATTTAACTTAATTTTATTTTATTTCATTAGTAAAATTTTTAAATTAATAGTTAATTATTATTTTTAATTTATTACCTTAAATAAGTCAATAGGTTTTTCTTTTGAATCAGTTCATTTCCAAATTTCTTAGCTGTTCCTTTTGAATCACATCATTTCTAAATTTTGTCACCCCTTTTCACTGTAATTTGAGATCTGTATGTTGGTATCGGTGCGATAAGACAAACCGTCAGCGGGTAGGGGTTCTTAAATCTATTCCACTTCATTGACATGTGGTTAACTATATTGCATCACAATCTTTAGTTACTGGTGGAGTGGGCATTTCAGTTATGGGCGGAAAGCTCCCGCCGAATGAAAACCCTCATCTGCGGTGCTACAGTCAAACTTTTTCAGTTTGATGGGGCTCTGATTCAGGGAAGAGTCCCTCTTGATTAGAAAGTAGAGTTGAGGAAGCTTAAGACGGAGGTCAGGAAAGAGGGTGAATCAGGTCCTAGGGTTCTGCCATTGAGTCCTCCACCAGTTCTTCGAGCTAGTAACAATGACAATTTAGGCAAGTCTTTTATATGTAGGACAAAGGTAGGGTTATTTTAGAAGATCAAAGATTTCCTGCAGGGAAAACACCTAGCGAAATTGACAAAGCAGCGAGAGAAACAACGTTCAACATTAGGGGATTTAATTCAACATCTAGAGCAAGGTAATAAAGAAAAGTAACGAAGTGCTAGTTGTTAGCTTAATAATGATTCTACTATAATGTTGAATAAACACTTAAAAGAATCGAAAACAACTTTAATGCCCAAGAAAGCATACCTCTGGCCATTGACGTTTGCTCACACTCTGATACTGTTTACTCGAGCTCAAAAATCACGCATTAGTCTCAAAATTCGTAGTCTCAAAGACCTCCTTGGATAGATGCATGCAGGAAAGAAATAAGTGATTCCAAATCTCGCTCGCTGGCCTTCTTTCTTCTAGTATCAAAAACTTTACTTGATTTGAATTGAAAACTCGCGTCTTGATGTTGGATTGATAAAATGGTATTTGATTGAATGCTTCTGTTTAGTCAATTTAGTGTGATCTAAATTGCTAGTATTTATTGTCAACCCGGGGCTCGTAAGCTGATGAAGTGAGGGTGTACTATATGTACTTAAGTAACCTCTTAGAGTTTTTCTTATCGTTGGGGGTGTTGTTGTGGTTAATTATGTTCCTAAGATGGAGTGAGAATTTATAAACAAGTGAGTGATGGTGTGTGTGTAGAGTGAATCCTAAATGGGTGAAAGTGTGTGTTGAGTGATCTCTAACTACTTGCTTGAAAGGAAATGCTTGAAAAGAATAAGTGAACTGAAATGACTTGAAATAAACTTGAAAGCAAATGACCACTACCAATGGCACTAGACACCGTTCAAGTTGCTGCTAATAAAAGAAAAGAGAGTCACTTTTAAAACCCAAGAATAAAGATTATCTCTCTCTAACTCGATGCTTCAAAGCACATGTACTGTGTAAAGCACGGATAGAAAGTAGCTTAAGTGGAATTAGAAAAGTGAGAAAAATATGCTTGAAAGACTAATGATAATGATTTGCTATTTCTAATTCTCTACTTCAGCCATATGTACTATGCAAAGTATGATTAGAAAGTAGTGAGAGAAATAGTCTAATAAGCACTTAAAATCAAAACTTCTACTTTAAAGACTAGTGGTGATGATTTGCTCTTTCTAACTCGATGCTTCAAAGCACATGTACTGTGTAAAGCACGGATAGAAAGTAGTGAAAGAACAGTCCAAAAAGCACTCAAACTAGCTGCAAATTAGTGATATTCTGATCTTAAAAGATAATAGTTTATGATGAAGATCATTCATGTATGTTAACAGCTCTTTGAGAAATAAGATTAAAAATCAACTATAAAGACAAAGGCAGCACTTGAATTGTCAACTTCAAATACCATTAGCTGTAAAGCAAACACACACATATAAAAAAATAAATCCCGGGCTAAAAGAAACCTGCAAAGAAATAACACTGATCAGCTTGAAAGAAAGGAAAACAAGTAAATGAAACTATACATGCTTAAGGAAATAAATAAGAAAATAACGAAATACTGCACATAAAATACTTTACAAAGGCTGAGATGAGCAGGGGCCCTCTGTTCATTCAGCCACAAGAAAACTCAGAGATCTGGAAACTTCAAAACGGTGCTATGTCTATTCCTCCATTTGCAAAAAGTATACAAAACAGAGTGCTGGAATAGCACTAGAAAACAGAGTTCACAAAGCTCTTAAATTTAACACAAGTTCATAAATTACAACTGATAAAATCTAATGAGCGTACACAGACACAGCTATTTATAGAGGTTTCTAAGATAGCCTACTCGTACAACTAATTAACAGAAAAACAATAAACAGTCATGCGTATTTATGGTCCCTTGACACATCACGGCTGCGTGGACGAGTTTAGTGGTTCTGTCGTCATGGATAATAAATCCCATGTTGGATTGCGTCCCCTGCCACCTGTAGATCATGGACAAATCACCATTTAAGATGACGTGACCAAACAGCTCTCAATCACCGTTTAAACAGCCTTGAGTTGACCGTAACTTAACCAGCTTTGACCATGGGTGAAGATGACGTGGATGGCTGGAACAATGGGACAGGAACCTCGAGCACGTTGATACCTGAGTGCCCATGTGGCTCATCTAGCAAACCGACACGTGGATCATTGTGTTTAACAAAAAGGCTACAGGATCTTCAGATAGCTGCGGGATCATCAGATAGCTGCGGGATTCCTGCAAGTAAGTCAAAATCTAAACAAATAGTCATCCATTAGCAAAACTTGCTTGATCATGCTTATTGACACTTACTGTAATGATCTGGGTGGTTTTATGGTGAAAATGAGGCAAAAGTGAAGGAAAGATAAGGAAAAACTGAGGAAAATGGTAGACAAGTAGGTGTAGAATAGAGGCTCTACATACCCCCACTCCGAGGGTATTGCATGTCCTCATGCAATGAAAACACAATTCAGTCCATCTGCTGGGATGCCTTAGCTAGGACATCCAATCTCCTTCTCTTCCTTTGTGTAGAAACATTAACCTTTGGCCTCTTGAACATGCATCTGAATTTCAAATTGATTAAGGCTCTGTTCAGCCTTCTACATCTCTTCTTGAGTCTGCTGTGTTTCTTCTGCCACATGCTCATGTGAAGAAAGGTGTTATCTTGGATTGCTTTGGCAATATCAGCTTGCTGCTTCATTTCTTCATTTCTATATTTTATGTGACGGTTTAGCACCTCAAGTTCATAGATTTCTTGTTTGAGTAAGTCTATTTGATGCTCATGAGGTATGACATTACTTGGGCCAGCAGTGTTCTGCTCCAATGTTTCAAAATAGTTGTATGCTTCTTGCTGCGCTGGATCAATCATTGGTGATTTTCTTGGACTGGGTGTATGCTCAATTTCAGTTTCAAACTCCGGCTGAAATGGACTGTCCTCCCTTGGAGGAGTAGCTGCCTCACGTTGTGGACTATCCTCAAGGTCTGTTTTTGTAGCACCCTTCTCAGGTGTGCTCAGATCAACGAAGAGTGTCTTTGTGGCTTTCCTTTTATTCTGCAATCTACTACTCCTTCTTACAGTGGCAACACTCTGTGTTTCTTTTTGTGCCTTTTCCCTTGGTTTTTGAACCTTTACTTTCTCAGAGAGGGCAGTTTTCTCATGGAGTTTAGCTACCCTTTGTGCTAAGGGCTGGTTATCTCTTTCTTCAGCACTAGAATGCTCTGGGGTCTGATCAGTTTCTTGGATTATAGATTTTCCCTTGTCTTGTTTTTGTTTCTTTTTGTCTTCTCTTCTCTTCTTGGTAGCTTCCTTGGCAAGTTCAGCGAGGGTTTCTGAGATGACCTCTTGAGCACTGTCTTCAGTGGGTTCAATCTCAGGTTCAGGATGATATACTTCTATTTCCTCTACAGTTTGTTCTTGAACAGTCTCAGAGATACTTCCTTTTCTCTTCCTTCTGCTTTTCCTAGGTATAGAAGATTCTCCCGGTTCTTCAAAATGATTCCTTACAAGGAATTTCTCCCATGTGTCTTGTTTTTCTTTTAATTGTTCTTCTATCAATAACTTGACAAGACTATGGTGACAGAGGTAAGCTTCTATGTTTCGTGGATTCTTTTGAGCCATGGAACACATCTTCCTAAGGCTTTGGAATAGGAAGTAGGGAAGATTTATATCATGTTCTCCTTGAAATTGCTGCATAATTTTCCCATGATAGACTTATAAAACCCCAAATCTCCCTTCGCATGTAAAAAACTTTTGCACTAATAACAGTAGAACTTTCCATTCTTCTTTAACATGAGAGATAGGGATTCCTTTGGTGAAAACACTTGTATTCATACCTGGGTTTTTAAAAATCCGTTTCCATTGTTGATCCTAGACTGCCCGGTTTTTGAACCAACGCTCACCGGTTTGTGGAAGAGATGTAGCCCTTGCTATGCTTCCTTCACTGACTGCAAATGTTAAATCACCCACCTCTACTTGACTGTTTTTATCCTGGAATGACCTTGCAAAGGTTTTTGTTACTTCTTTGTGGTAGCCCTTGAACTTCCTGATGCACTGTAGCCAATTAGCTTTTTGTAATGCTTCCTCAACCTGAGGGTATGCCTCCAAGAATTTCGAACCTTCTGGTTCAGCCCTTAAAAGCTTTCCCATCAACTCCTCAGCTCTGTTTAAAACACGAATTTGATGGTGACCTTACACAGTAGCCCCGTCACTTTACACAGTAACTCCTCGGTTCCTGTTCAGACTTTGTGGAACAGAGGGTATACGGTGCATCAACAGCCTCAGACACCGAGAATTCACGGCTTGAATTAGAGTTAAGCGGAGGATAACAGTGTGGACACAGTGAAACAGTGATTAACAGTCGTAATACGACTGTATCACAGGTTTACTGGGTATACGACAGAGGGAAAACAGAGGATGGTTTATGGTGGTAATCGTAGTGAGTGAAACGGAATAAGGGAGATGATAGCGAGGAATGGAGTGTTATGAGCATAGAGAGTTTCGAAATGATGAATGGAATGGCTATATTCTCCGATTCCGGCTGTGGATTGACACATGGCTGCGGGACGAGAACTGAGAGACATAATACGGTAGGTTACGTCATTAGGGTACGAGACCTTAATGACATAAACAGCCATATGTGATTTCAAAAATCGTGGTTATTATGAGCTGGTAGACGTGGAGGATTCGTAGATTTGTGGTCGCATGGGAAAAGAAAATGGGTAATCATTACGATTAGTGGCCAACAAAACATAACCCAGAAAATTCCGCATAATGAAATAACCATAGGTTTAGAGTTTTAAACATACCTCGGATCCGCATTTGATTTGGCTTCTGATGATTTGCTACTAACCTTTTGTTAACTTTATTGCTAGCACATGATCTTTCCTCCTTGTCTTTGATGATTTTGAACTGTAAATATTTTCTTCAGACAAACTGTGTTTCTTGTGCAGGTGCAGAAGGCTGCAGGAAGGTTAAACAGCTGCAGAATTGTTAAATAGCTGCAGGAACTGTAATGAAGTCTTCCAGCTGCATAAAATACTTTAGTTGCCTAAAAAAAACTTTATTAATGAAATGAGATGGAATGAATGAATGAATGAGTGGGTGGAAAGCAGTGAAGTGGAGTGAGGATGGTGAGATGGAAGGAAATGGTGAGATAGAATAAATGGAATGAGATGAAAGAGAGAGAGAGAGATGGAAAACATGAGGTGTCAGGTGACCCTGATTTTCACCTTATGTTTTCTGCATGAGACTGCCAATCAGAGATTGGTTTTCAGGCTCATACATTTATTCATTTTTTTCTTTTTTTTTTCTTTTTCTTTTTTCTTTTTTTTTTTTTTTTTTTTTTTTTTTTATTGATATTGAAAGAAACAGAGATTAGGCTGATGGAGGAGAAGAATTCTTCTCCACCAGCCTCATTTCAGAATCGCCTTGGAATAACTTAACAAACTCCTCTTTTGAGAGTGGCTTGTGGTAGACTTTTAACCGGTGGCCATTCACAATAAAGGGAGTTTGAAGTTCATCAATAGTCTTCACTCTAACTGCTCCATTATTAAAGACTTCATCAATCTCATATGGCCCAAGCCAATGAGTTTGAAATTTTCCTTTGAAGTCCTTAAATTTTGAATCAAACAAGAGTGCCCAATCACCCTTTTGAAACTTCTTTTCTTTGATATGTCGATCATGCCATTTGCTTCTTTGGTGCTGAACTAGATCGGTTCTTAGAATTGCATCTTGTCTCATTTCATCTAGTTCATTTAACTGGTCCATTCTGTGCTTCTGGGCTTCTGATAAGCTCATCCCCAATTGAACTGCTGTCTTGAAGGTCTTGATTTGGAACTCAATGGGGAACAGGACTTCCTTCCCATAAACAAGTTCATAGGGAGAATGTCCTGTGGTGTTCCTCCATGTAGTTCTATAGGCCCATAAGGCTTCAGGAAGCCTTTCTGCCCAATCTCTTCTATGAAGATGAACAGTCTTTGTGATGATGCTTTCAAGAACTTTATTTGTAGATTCTACTTGACCATTCGCTTGCGGATGGTATGGAGTAGATGTTCTATGCTTGATTTTATATTCCTCCATCAGCTTCTCTATCATCCTTGATGTAAATTGGCTTCCCTGATCTGTTACAATTTCTCTTGGGACACCAAAACGAGTGAAAATATCCTTGAAAAGAAATTGAACAACTGAATTTTCAGTAGCAGAAGTTAATGCTATAGCTTCTACCCACTTGGTAACATAGTCAGTACAAACCAATATATATCTATTTTGCTTGGATGGCGGATTAATTGGTCCAACAAAATCTAGAGCCCATTTCTCGAAAGGTTCGATGCATACCTGTGGCTGTAGTGGCATTTCATTTGAAAGAGCTGGTCTCCCAATTCTCTGACAACTGTCACACCTTTTAACATATTGCTTTGCATCCTTAAAGAGAGAAGGCCAATAATATCCCGATGAAAGGATTTTATAGGCAGTCCTCTTATCAGAAAAATGACCGCCACAAGGTTCGTCATGACATGCCTTAAGGATGTCAGGCATTTCATCCTCCCGTACACATCTTCTGATCATCAAATCTGGCCCTGTTCTGAACAATTCATTAGAAATCCAAGAATAATGTGAACTATCCTGAATGATTCTCCTTTTCTCATTAGGAAATAAATGTAAAGGTAACTTTCCAGTAACTAAATAATTAGCAATATCAGCATACCAAGGGGTTTTGGTAGTTACTGCAAACAAATACTCATCTGGAAATTTATCCTCTACAGGAGAGTCCTCATTAGTGTTTTGGATTCTAGACAAGAAGTCAGCTACTGTGTTCTGTTTACCTGGTCGATCTAACACAGTTATGTTGAATTCTTGTAAAAGCAAAAGCCATCTTGTAACTCTACCATTAGTGACTGGTTTGTTCATGAGGTATCTAATGGCAGAGTGATCAGTGTGGACAAAGGTTTCATAGCCGGTTATGTAGTGTCTAAACTTGTTTATCGCATGAACAACGGCTAGAAATTCCTTTTCAGTAACAGTGTAATTTAACTCAGTAGGAGTCAAATTCTTACTTGTGTAATAAATGGCATAAGGGATCAAATCCTTTTGTCCCAAAACAGCTCCTAAAGCTGTATCTGAAGCATCAGTAGAAATGTGAAAAGGGAGTTTCCAATTTGGACCCCTTAGAATGGGTGCTTCAGATATTCTAGTCTTTAAGGCTTCAAAGGCAGATTGACATTCAGGATCCCACTTAAATTCACAATCTTTAGTAAGGAGTTTGAAAAGAGGGGATGCTATCTTAGTGAAGTTTTCAATAAATCTCCTATAATAACCAGTAAATCCAAGAAAACTTCTAACATCCTTTTGGCAGTTAGGAATAGGTAACTTAGAGATGACTTCGACTTTAGATTTATCAACTTTGATTCCATCTCCTGAAATATGATGTCCTAAAACAATCCCTTCAGTAAACATCATAAAACACTTTTCATGACTTAAAGAAAGATTTGTTTCCTTACATCTTACCAGTACTTTTTCCAAATTTGCCAAAGCTTCTTCAAATGTATTACCATAGACTGTGAAATCGTCCATGTATACCTCTACACAATCATGAATCAGATCTGAAAAGATTCCTAGTACAGCCCTTTGAAATGTAGCGGGTGCATTGCACAATCCAAAAGGGAGTACTCGGTAGGCAAAAGTTCCCCAAGGACAAGTAAAGGTGGTTTTGTCTTGATCTTCAGGTGCTACCTGAATCTGATTGTAACCACTAAAACCATCCAAGAATGAGAAATACTTTTTACCTGCTAAAGTGTCTAGTACCTGATCAATAAAAGGTAGAGGAAAATGATCCTTTAAGGTTGCCTTGTTCAATTCTCGATAGTCAATGCAAACTCTCCATTTACCATTCTTTTTGGGCACTATAACCAAGGGAGAAACCCATTGGCTATCTGAAATGGGGTAAATGAAGTTTACCTTGAGCAATTTCTGAAGTTCTTCTTTCACAATTTCCCTAAGATTTGGATTCATCCGTCTTTGTGGCTGCCTAATAGGTCTGCTGTTTTCTTCAATATAAATGTGATGAATACAAGTCTTAGGGTCGATTCCTTTCATGTCAGTGTATTCCCATGCAAAGGCAGTGGAATGTTTTTGCAACAGTTTAGTTAATTCTTCTTGTTGTAGTCTTTCCAAGTTTTTGTTAATGTTCAATGTTCTTCCTGGAAAGATTTCAACTGTAGAACTACCAAACTCTTCCATTGAGAAGAGAGACATCTGTCTAGAGGAGAGATATTCAATATCTACATCTAACTGAAACTGTGAAGAGTCATATTCTAAAGGTATCTCAAAATTTTCTAATGTATTTAGAATTTGACTGTCCTCACTGATCTCAAAGATGGTTAGAACAGGTTGAAGAGTATCCTCATCATCAATCCACTCATCTTCTCCTATTTCTGTTATTGCCTTTGCGGGAGGATACAAGTTGAATTTCTTGGTAGAATTACCATCTGATATGTACATGTCCCCAGATCTACAACTTATGAAAGCATCAGCTGTGGCCAGCCAAGGTCTTCCTAAAATAAGAGGATGTCCTCCTAGATTGTTCTTGGGAGTTAAAATCATAAAATCAACTGGATATTCCCAAGAATATAGAGAGACAGGAATGTCTTCTAATACACCATCAGGCTTAATGATTGATCTATCTGCAAGTTGCAACAAAGTAGGTGTAAAGAGAAGGTTAGGAAGTTTTAACTGATCCATGGTCTGTCTACTCATAATTTTGATAGCGGCTCCTAAGTCAATCAAGGTATTTGGGATTTCAACCCCATTAATATGAGTTTTAACAATAGGGCTACCGGGATCTACATATTTTTTCATGGTAATTTTACCCATCATAATGTCTGCAATTTTTCCAACTAGATGTATCCTTTTGGTATCTCTGGTTCTTTTTATTGTTTTTTTCAAACTCATCTCCTTTATTGTCTTTGCTAGAATGGGAATCTCCTTAATGGCTGTTAACAAGGGAATCTTGATACAGACATTTTTCAATTCATCTAGAAAGCTATAGTCAGGCAACCAAATCTGCTTCTCCACTCCTTTATCAATTTGCAATCTTTCAGGAAAAGGAGGAATAGCTGAAGATGTGGGTTGCTCTACTAAGGGAGTTGATTCTTTTTCTTTTTCTTTAATGCTTGGGTTTTGAAGGGATACTTCAGAACCCTTATTGGCTTTGAGAGATTCTTCCTCAGAAATGCTTGGTTGTTGAGCACTTGTAGAAGGTTGGTCTAGGATTCTACCTGATCTGAGTTGGACCTCATTGAGAGGAACAACCATATAGGTAGGGAATGGTTGACCTTCCATGAGTGGTTGACCTTCCATCACATAAGCACTTTGAGGATTCCTATTATTGGGGTTTGGTTGAGGTTGAGAGGGAAGTTGATTTGGCCTCTGTTGAGATTGTAACAAGAGTTGAGAATTTTGATTTTGTGGAGGAGGTTGTTGTTGTTGAGGGAATGGTAATGACAATTGTTGACCTTGATTTGGAAGTTGGGGAGCTTGCTGATTTTGAAATTGAGGGTATTGATAGAATTGGGCAAATCTCCCATAAGGATTTTGCATTTGCATGCTTTGCAACCATGCTTGGAAAGGATTTTGTGGTTGAGGCCAAGGTTGTTGCCAAGGATTCCAAGTTGGTTGGGATTGAGAATTCATAGAGTTGTTAAACCCTTGATTCTGTTGTCCTTGCCAAGGTCTCCTTGCAACGAAACAGAGAGATTCAAGTGTACTTGGATCTTCTTGAAAGACTGCTTTGAGGCCAGGGATTGAAGGACATTCCTTGGTCTCATGAGTTTCTGAGCAAATGACACATGTTTCTACAACATTTGCTTCCAAGGGACATTCCCTTAAAGCATGCTTCTTTCTACACTTCGGGCAAAAAATGGTCATAGCCTCGGCTTCTGCTTTTTGTTTGTTCTGAATCTTAAGGGTATCAATTTGTTCACTAAGACTCCCTAAGATGTCAGTTTTAAATTCATCTAGCATATTACCAATTTCAGCCCTACTCACGGATCCTGTTGCAGATTTATTTGCCCTAAGGAGAGAAGGATCTCTAGGCCCTTTTTGAGTTTTTGATTTGCCCCTTGAGAGATGGATACAAAGTTCTGCTATATCATTGAGAGAAAGTTGAGAGATATCCCCTTTCCCCATCATGTTTAAGATATCTATCCATTCATCCCTAATGGCTTTTAATAAGAGGGCTTTTAAGGTCTCTTCATCCAGGCTGCTCATCTTTGCTCTTTTTAAGTTATATTGAAACCTTTCAAGCAAATCTTCTAAGCTCTCATCTTCTTTTTGCATCATTTTAAAAACCTCATCCTTATGATTAGTAGGCATACAATAGTCCAAATACCTATCCAAAAAGGTCTGTTTCATTTCATCCCAGGTCCTAATGGATTGAGTAAGTAACCCCATGAACCATTTCAAAGCTTGATCTTTTAATGTTGATGGGAACAGTTTGAGTTTCTGAGTATCATCCAGATAGTCATAGGTTCGACACACAACTTCAAATTCAAACAAGAATGTTTCAGGGTCCTCAGTTCTTAATCCATGAAAATTTGGGAGGACGGATGGTGATATGTTTTTCATGGTGGCTCGGGAATCCTCATTAACAATGGGAAACCCAAATGAATTATCCCCGTATCTATTTCCTCCTATGGGACCTCTACCTCCTCCATTATTATTGTTATTTCCTCCTCCTCCTCTACCTCTACCTCTACCACCTCCTTCTTCCTCTGCCATGATGATTCTCCTAGGGATTTCAAAATCTTCTGGTTCTTCTACAAAGGGTGAATGAGAAGAGATTTCTCCTTCCTCCTCAGGTGAGTCTATTTCCTCAATTACAATTGGTTTTCTTGTAGGAGAAAGAGAAGAGTCTCCTCCTAGTTCAAACTCAATAGAAGGTATAGGAGAGTCGACTCTTGGCTCTTGAATTTCAGGACTAGGAGTTTCGGTTGGAGATAAGGGAGGTGTCTCTTGTCTATCTCTTGAAGCAGATGGACTTGTAAAAATTGAACTTCGAGCTCTAGCTAAAAACCTTCCCCTAGAATCTCTAGCTCTATGCATGTCATTTTTTATTTTATCTTCAAGTCAAGTTAATAGTTCTTTTTCTGATCTTCCAGTTCACTCTAGGTGCAAGAAGAGAGCATACTCAAGAGACTACTAAATTAATAACTTTCTCCTTTCTGATCCTCCAGATCACTCTAAAGTGCAAGAGGAGAGCATACTTAGATAGGCTATTAACTTCTTTCCTTGAAATTTTTTTTATATTTTTTTTTTCTAAGAATATGGCTACTTAATTTCACTTCCCCGGCAACGGCGCCAAAATGTTTAGTCAATTTAGTGTGATCTAAATTGCTAGTATTTATTGTCAACCCGGGGCTCGTAAGCTGATGAAGTGAGGGTGTACTATATGTACTTAAGTAACCTCTTAGAGTTTTTCTTATCGTTGGGGGTGTTGTTGTGGTTAATTATGTTCCTAAGATGGAGTGAGAATTTATAAACAAGTGAGTGATGGTGTGTGTGTAGAGTGAATCCTAAATGGGTGAAAGTGTGTGTTGAGTGATCTCTAACTACTTGCTTGAAAGGAAATGCTTGAAAAGAATAAGTGAACTGAAATGACTTGAAATAAACTTGAAAGCAAATGACCACTACCAATGGCACTAGACACCGTTCAAGTTGCTGCTAATAAAAGAAAAGAGAGTCACTTTTAAAACCCAAGAATAAAGATTATCTCTCTCTAACTCGATGCTTCAAAGCACATGTACTGTGTAAAGCACGGATAGAAAGTAGCTTAAGTGGAATTAGAAAAGTGAGAAAAATATGCTTGAAAGACTAATGATAATGATTTGCTATTTCTAATTCTCTACTTCAGCCATATGTACTATGCAAAGTATGATTAGAAAGTAGTGAGAGAAATAGTCTAATAAGCACTTAAAATCAAAACTTCTACTTTAAAGACTAGTGGTGATGATTTGCTCTTTCTAACTCGATGCTTCAAAGCACATGTACTGTGTAAAGCACGGATAGAAAGTAGTGAAAGAACAGTCCAAAAAGCACTCAAACTAGCTGCAAATTAGTGATATTCTGATCTTAAAAGATAATAGTTTATGATGAAGATCATTCATGTATGTTAACAGCTCTTTGAGAAATAAGATTAAAAATCAACTATAAAGACAAAGGCAGCACTTGAATTGTCAACTTCAAATACCATTAGCTGTAAAGCAAACACACACATATAAAAAAATAAATCCCGGGCTAAAAGAAACCTGCAAAGAAATAACACTGATTAGCTTGAAAGAAAGGAAAACAAGTAAATGAAACTATACATGCTTAAGGAAATAAATAAGAAAATAACGAAATACTGCACATAAAATACTTTACAAAGGCTGAGATGAGCAGGGGCCCTCTGTTCATTCAGCCACAAGAAAACTCAGAGATCTGGAAACTTCAAAACGGTGCTATGTCTATTCCTCCATTTGCAAAAAGTATACAAAACAGAGTGCTGGAATAGCACTAGAAAACAGAGTTCACAAAGCTCTTAAATTTAACACAAGTTCATAAATTACAACTGATAAAATCTAATGAGCATACACAGACGCAGCTATTTATAGAGGTTTCTAAGATAGCCTACTCGTACAGCTAATTAACAGAAAAACAATAAACAGTCATGCGTATTTATGGTCCCTTGACACATCACGGCTGCGTGGACGAGTTTAGTGGTTCTGTCGTCATGGATAATAAATCCCATGTTGGATTGCGTCCCCTGCCACCTGTAGATCATGGACAAATCACCATTTAAGATGACGTGACCAAACAGCTCTCAATCACCGTTTAAACAGCCTTGAGTTGACCGTAACTTAACCAGCTTTGACCATGGGTGAAGATGACGTGGATGGCTGGAACAATGGGACAGGAACCTCGAGCACGTTGATACCTGAGTGCCCATGTGGCTCATCTAGCAAACCGACACGTGGATCATTGTGTTTAACAAAAAGGCTGCAGGATCTTCAGATAGCTGCGGGATCATCAGATAGCTGCGGGATTCCTGCAAGTAAGTCAAAATCTAAACAAATAGTCATCCATTAGCAAAACTTGCTTGATCATGCTTATTGACACTTACTGTAATGATCTGGGTGGTTTTATGGTGAAAATGAGGCAAAAGTGAAGGAAAGATAAGGAAAAACTGAGGAAAATGGTAGACAAGTAGGTGTAGAATAGAGGCTCTACAGCTTCCAAACTAAAATTATGGTGTCGTGAGCTCAAACTCAAATCATGGTTCCGTGAGCATTATAAGCACATAATCCGTCTAAAATTTCCAACAAATGAATAGAAAAATGATAATTTAATCCTAATCAGTGCTTGCCAAAAGTCAGGGAAGAAGAACAGCAAGAACAACTCGCAGACCAAAGGAACGATTAACTCTGAGGCAGGCAGATTGTTCCCCAATCCCGTTTGGCACTTCCAAGCTCTCCACACTCTGATTTGATGGTGTAAGGTTGAAGGGAATTGAGTTTGTGAGCTTGGGGACCAAACAGAAGTATTTATATCCAAGATTCCATCAAGCTTCTATTGGCTATGTGTTAAGTGTTCCACAGATCATGGTAGAGAACTGTAGAGGGAGTAATGGACCACTCTAGAAGCTCCTAACAAGAAATTAATTAACTACAGTTGATTTCCATAATTTAAGGAAATGACTATAGTTGGTTTTAGTAAATGAAGGAAATAACTACAGTTGACTTTCATAATTGTCGGCAGCAGTTGGAAAAACGTAAACGAAGCTTAACATTCTCTCACTTGGTCCATACTTCCAATATTAATGTCTCATCTTAAAACCCATTGATAATCTGTATTAAGTAATAGATACATGAATCATGGCGATAGGTCCTCTAATGACAAGTATTATCTTCCATGTATTACTATGTATTTATTTATATTATAATTTATGTCGTAACAATTTCTTAATGTTTATTCTTGGTCCTACACAGATGAATTCTCTCAAATAAAATCAAGGTGCACATAAATATGAGAAAAACATCACAATAATTAAGAATTTCATTAAAATAACATTTTCCATACAATGAGAAACTACATAATGGAACCAAGTCCCATATTCATTACATGATCCTTGAATTTAAATGGTGGCATGCCCTTAGTCAAAGGATCAGTGATCATCAACTCAGTGTTGATGTGCTCAATGACCACTTTCTTTTCTTTAACACATTCCCTTATAGCTAAATACTTAATGTCGATGTGTATATTTTTACTCCCACTTGTTCTTAGCCATAAAAATAACAACTGAATTGTCGTAATATATTATCAATGGCTTAGAGATAGAATCCATAATTATAAGCCCAAAAATGAAACTATCAAGCGATACACCATGTAAAGTAGCCTCAAAATAGGAGATGAACTCAACTTCCATAGTGGAAGTGGCAATCAAAGTCTGCTTGGCACTCCTCCATGATACAGCTCCACCGGCCATCATAAAAATGTATCCTGATGTTGATTTGTGTGAATCAACACATCCAGCAAGGTTAGAATCTGAATAGCCAATTACTTCCAAATTGTCTGTCCGTCTATACATAAGCATGTAGTTTTTGGTTCCTTGAAGGTACCTCATTACTTTCTTTGCAACTTTCCAATGTTTTATACCTAGATCACTCTGATATTGTCCCAACATTCCCACAACAAATGCAATGTCAAGTCTTGTGTAGACCTAAGCATACATTAGGCTTTCAACAGTAGAAGCATATGGAATGTTCTTCATTTGTTCCCTTTCAAAGTCGTTCTTCAGGAAT
Source organism: Pinus tabuliformis (assembly GCA_031772625.1). Lineage (NCBI taxonomy): Eukaryota > Viridiplantae > Streptophyta > Pinopsida > Pinales > Pinaceae > Pinus > Pinus tabuliformis. The sequence continues at coordinate 245,280,931 of CM062810.1, read as the reverse complement.
TGGTTCAAATTGAGCCTATTGCCCTTCACAATGAGAGCTGCACTTGGTGAATAATCTTTCATTCGAAATCTCTCTAAAATTTTATTAATATAGGTTTCCTAAGACAGACCCAAGATGCCTCGAAATCTATCTCTATGGATCTTAATGCCAATGACATATGATGCCTCACCCATATCCTTCATATCAAAATTTTTAGAGAGGAATTGTTTCACCTCATGCAGAAAACCCTTATCATTGGTTGCTAGCAAAATGTCGTCCACATCTAAAACAAGAAAATAGATTTTACTCCCACTGATTTTCAGGTATATACATTGATTCATAATGTTTTATGCAAAACCGAAAGAATAAATTACATTATGGAATTTCAAATACCATTGGCGGGATGCTTGTTTTAATCCGTATAAGGATTTCTTGAGCTTGCAAACCAATTTCTCACCTTCAGGCTGTTTCATGTAAACCTCCTCCTCTAGATCTCCATTGAGAAATGTTGTTTTCATATCCATTTGTTGCAACTCCAAGTCAAAATGGGCTACTAATGCCATAATAATGCACAAGGAATCTTTCTTAGATACAGAAGAGAAAGTCTCCATATAGTCAATTCCTTCTTTCTAAGTGATTCCCTTAGCAACAAGTCTTGCCTTGTATCTCTCCATGTTGCCCAATGAGTCTCTCTTTGTCTTAAAGACCCATTTACATCCAATGGCTTTTGCACCATTAGGCAACTCAACAAGTTCCTAGACTTCGTTACACTTTATAGAATTCATCTCTTCATTCATGGCATCGTACGATAATTTTGATTCTTTGCAATTCATGGCTTGTGAAAAATACTCAGGATCATTTTCGGCTCCAATGTTGTAGTCAGATTCTTGTAGATACACAACATAATCATCAGGAGTTGCTGATCTCTTTGGTCTAGTAGATCTTCTTAATGTTGTACCATCATCTTCCTGAGAAGTATGTGGTTCAACTCGTTGTTCAAAAGTTCTTGGCAACTCTTGAACTGCCTGATCTACTGGAATGTCATTAGCAGCTTGGGGAACTTCAACAATTGGTTGTTCAACACTAGTTTGTACTTGAGGGGTGCTGTGAACAATAACTATCACTTGAGGTGGAAGGTTGAGGTTCTAAATGATCCTTCTCAGAAACTATGGTTTGATCGCTCCCACTGATAAAGTCATTTTCAGGAAACTTTTCATTTCTCGATTCCACAATTCTAGTGTTGTGAGATGTACAATAAAATCTGTAACCTTTAGACCTTTCAGCATATCCAATGAAATACCCACTAATGGTCCTTGGGTCCAACTTCTTCTCTTGTGGATTATATATTCTCACTTCAGACGAGCATCCCCAAATGCACATGTGTTGCAAACTTGGTTTCCAACCTTTCCATAATTCAAATGGCATTTTAGGAACAGCCTTGGCTGGAACTCGATTTAATATTTACACTACCATCTTAAGTGCTTCAGTCCACAAGGATTTAGGAAGATTGGAGTTGTTAAGCATACTCCGCACCATGTCCAATAATGTTTGGTTTCTTCTTTCTGCTACACCATTCTAGTTGGGTGAACCAGGCATGGTGTATTGGGCAACAATCCCATGCTCTTGACGAAATTTTGCGAATGGCCTAGGTGCTTGTCCATCTTTTGTGTATCTACCATAATATTCTTCACCTCTATCTGATCTCACGATCTTAATTTTCTTGCCGCATTGTTTCTCTACTTCAACCTTAAAGATCTTAAAGGCATCTAATGCTTTTCTCTTTTTATGAAGCATGTAGAGATACATATATCGTGAGTAATAATCTATAAAAGAGATGAAGTATCTCTGACCATGTGAGTCCATGTCTAGACTACATATATTAGTATGTATGATCTCTAATATGTCTGAAGTCCTATTGGCACCTATCTTTGACTTGTTGGTCTACTTTCCCTTTATGCATTCCACACAAGTCTCAAAATCAGTAAAATCCAGAGTATTAAGTACCCCTTCATTTACCAATCTTTTAATTATTTCTATGGAGATATGACCTAGTCTCCGGTGCCATAATTTAGAGGAATCATAATTTAGAGGAATCTTCATTAATAACACATCTTTTAGTGCTGGTGTGAACATTCATTGAATCATAAGTGACATTGTTTTGTAAATTAATGCAGTAAAGACCATTAGACAAAATACCATTCCCAACACAATTAGATTTATAAAATAAACTGAAAGATGTTTCTGAAAAGTTAAAGGAATATCCAAAAGGTACAAGCCTTGAAACTAAAATCAAGTTTCTAGAAAAACATGGAACATAAAAGGTCTTTTCTAATTCTAAAACAAAGCCACTACTTAAAGTTAAATAGCATGCTCCTATAGCTTCCACATGCGAGCCCATCTTGTTTCTTGATAAGATGCTTTGCTCACTTCCCATTGGCTTCCTTAGGTTTTGCAAACCCTGCAAGGAATTCGAAATGTGAATTGTTGATCCCGAATCAATTCACTAGGTGTTAATATTGACTTTAACCATAAGATTCTTAACAAGCAAACAAGATTGGATTACCTTTGTCTGCAAGCCATTTCTGAAATTTGGCGCATTCCTTCTTCATGTGTCCCTTCTTTTTATAGAAGAAACACTTGGAATCCTTCTTGATATTAGCTTGGGGAGGTACTTTACCTTTCCCTTTCTTATTGGCCTAAGATTTTCCCTTTCCACGCGTTGCCAACATTTCACTTTCTCCCAGTTCCATCACCAGTCTCTCTTCCTCTTGAACACACATGGTCATGAGTTCATTGATTGTCCATTTATCCTTATGTGGGTTGTATGAGATTTTGAAGGGTCCGTATTGGTGCGGAAGGGTGTTCAGAATGTAGTGCACCAGGAAGGACTCTGATATTTCAACCTCGAGATTCTTCAATTGAGCCACAGTGTCCCTCATTTGCATGATGTGCTCGCACACACCTTTCACATTGGTGAGCCTTAGGGACGAGAACTTCATGATTAGGGTGCTTGCTAGTGCATTGTCTGAAGTGATGAATTGATCATCAATGGCTTTCAGCAAGTCTCAGACCTTTTCATGTTGATCAACGGAACCACGAATACCAGCTGAAATTTTAGTCTTAATGAGCATCATGCTTAGGCAATTAGATCGCTTCCATCATTCATAAAGCGTGATGTCCACTGAAGTGCTGGTATTCGTGAGTGCCGGTGGTTCATCTTTCCTAATAGCACAGTCTATGTCCATCCACCCTAAATGAAGGAGAATTCTCTCCTTCTAGACCTTATAGTTATCTCCCTTAAGTTCAGGGATATCACAATGAATTTCAGATAAATTTGCAGGTTGTACAACTGCATAAAATTAAAGATCACATGCTTATGTTAAATTTGAGGTCTAAATAAATTTCATGCTTTACCAATGTAAATCATCCTTAAAATTGTATCTAATGACATAAAAATTGTCTGTGGACTAAATTTTCAATTCAAGTAGATTCAATTATTCTTTATGATAGAATTTATCAAATTATTCACTTAATTCATAATTCTAAAGGGTATATTATGATTATAATTTGATATAAATTCTATCTTAGATTTGAACTTTATGATAAAACTATTAATTCATAATTCTTGTGGGTGAGTTATGAATAATTTAATATTTTCCTAATTCATTATATAAATATAATAAAAAATCTTGTGAGATAAAATTTATTATATTTAGTATAATTAATTACAATTAATATCTAAATATTCTTTATGTGATCCTAATTAATCATAATATATAATATTATTTAATTAGAGATGCCGTGGCTATTTTCTAATCAATTAAAACTATATGGATCACTAGACATTATTTCTTTCATAAAAATTTACTTGATATGAGAATAATGATAATTTACATAAATAAAACTATAATATTTATGCATAACATTTAATGATGGGTCTCGTATACTCATCCAAAACAACGTGTTTTAATTAGAGCAGAAATAGTCAATTCATGCAATTTAAATACAAGCATAATTAATAAATTTTGCACAACAATTATCCAAATTGCATATAATTGAACTAAATAAATATTATAAGCATAAAAATTGAGCAAAAATTTAACATATTTTCAAATAAATGACTTAATTCAGAAAATTCTCATTTAGCCAAATAGAACATGTCTATAAACACCAAGGCAGAGATAAAAATGGCTTTGATACCAAATGTTAGCTTAATAATGATTCTACTATAATGTAGAATAAACACTTAAAAGAATCGAAAAAAACTTTAATGCCCAAGAAAACATACCTCCGGCCATTGACGTTTGCTCACACTCTGATACTATTTACCTGAGCTCAAAGCTCACGCAGTAGTCTCAAAATCGGTGGTCTCAAAGACCTCCTTGGATGGATGCATGCAGGAAAGAAATAAGTGATTCCAAATCTCGCCCGCCGGCCTTCTTTCTTCCAGTATCAAAAACTTTACTTGATTTGAATTGAAAACCTGCGTCCTGACGTTGGCTCGATAAAACGGTATTTGATTGAATGCCTCCAAACTCAAATCATGGTGCCATGAGCTCAAACTCAAATCATGGTGCCGTGAGCATTATAAGCACATAATCCGTCTGAAATTTCCAACGAATGAACAGAACAATGATAATTTAATCCTAATCAGTGCTTGCCAAAAGTCAGGGAAGAAGATCAGCAAGAACAGCTCGTAGACCAAAGGAACGATTAACTCTGAGTCAGGAAAATAGTTCCCCAATCCCGTTTGGCACTTCCAAGCTCTCCACACTCTGATTTGATGGTGTAAGGCTGAAGGGAATTGAGTTTGTGAGCTTGGGGACCAAACATAAGTATTTATAGCCAAGCTTCTATTAAGCTTCTATTGGTTATGTGTCAAGTGTTCCACAGATCATGGTAGAGAACTGCAGAGGGAGTAATGGACCACTCCAGAAGCTCCAACAAGGAATTAATTAACTAAATTTGATTTCCATAATTTAAAGAAATGACTGTAGTTGGTTTCAGTAAATGAAGGAAATAACTGCAGTTTACTTCTGTAATTTTTTGCGCAATTGGAAAAATGTAAAGGGAGCTTAACACTTGTGTTGCACTCGATAGGACTAGGGCATCGTGAGGAGGCTCAAATTGGGAGATCTATGGAGATACAGAAGACAAGAGTGATTTCCTCGACAAGGATTATTTCCTCACATTTCAATACAGTGTAACATAAAAATACATTTGAATGTTGGACTAAGTCTGATTTAAAGTTTAATAATGTTTAGAAATGGAAAGTTTTGTATCTGCGTACGTAAATGTATTAATACTAGGTGTGGTGGTTTCTAAGGTGTAGTATCTTGTACATGGGAAGCTTAAGGTGTGGTGCGGATCCTGTGCATGGTGCATGCAGGAAGATTTTGAAGATATGCATTGAATACATTCCATGTTACACTGCTTGGGAGTGCAATAACGACTCTGCAAGTAGCAAACTCTGGGGAATGAAAGGTGAAGTTTGCTGCGCATTATCTAGTATGGTGGTTTCTAAGGTGTAGTAGCTGTACATAGGAAGCTTGTGTTTGGTGTGGTGCGGATCCTATGCATGGTGGATCCTATGGTGCAGAAGTTGTATAGAAGATCCTTCGTGAGCTCTTCTATACCAAGAAAGTGTAGCGAGGAAAATGGATCCTATGGGTTATGGAGAGTGCGGTAAATACTACTTAGGAGTACAACGAGATTACTTTCATGCTATCTAATAAGAAAGTGTAACAAGGAGAGAGGATCCTTTGAGTTACAGAGTGCGATTTAATTCCTAAATGGGAGTGTAGTGTGATGAGTTGCTTCGAAGTTGTGGGAGTTGTAGAAGGGTCAATCTAGAATTAGGGTTTCATTTAGATGTAAAGGTGCAGATTTGCATGTTACAGGCACTGGTGTAGGTGGATTATTCTTCTCCTCTCTTCCCGTTTCAGAAGTAGATCATTGGCTTCTATGGTCCATTCATAGGAAGGATCAAAGCACCAATATCTTGGACTCTTGGGTGATTGGTGGCTGTCTGGTGGTTGTTAGAGGCTAATGTGGGGGTTGTGGATCCATCTCTTCTGATATAATTTCTTTAATTTTGCCCAACATTTGGAGGTCTATGGTTTCAATCCTTCGGGGTGGTTTGATTATGGAGTCAATATTTAATTTTCATGGTTTTTTAAAATTTAAAATTTCACATTGTTCAATTTTCACCCTCTGTTTTCATTTTTCACAAATTAAACGATTAAGAAAAAGACTAAACAACCAATGAATCAAAAAGCGACAACGGGGATGGAACTCTTAACAAGTAGGAAACTTCCAGAAGAGCGGGAATCGTTTAGTTGGCTCAGTGGCCACATGATATGATGTAAGTGAAGTAATTATTGAGATTACGTGGCTTCCTTTTTGAATTTTTACCGGTGGAAACTAGACGCCCCAAGCCTTCCGGCCAAGCCTAGAATTTCAAATCCCCTCTACCTGTCAAATGAAAATTTGATGACGTTTTGACATTTTTCATGCCTTTCATTTTACGTTTTACTACTAAAATTTGTGAGCGTAGACTTTCCCTTATCTAGAAATTCTCTTACAACTATTCCTTCATCTCAACTTCCTTTAATCTCCCTATGAGAGTGTTAGCATATGTGTTTCACCATGTCTCCACTTCCTTTAATCTCCCTCTTAGAGTGCCTTGTTTCTTCCTAAGTTAGCATATGTGTTTCCACCTCGTATACAACCATATTTTTAAGATTCTATAAAGGTTTTTAGCCTTTGGGAGTTAATAATTTTGATTATGTACATAAATTTTGACATGTGAAAGAAACTAAAGAAATCTATATAATTACGATGATGAGCATCCTCAACTGCTAGTAAATGAGATAGAGTTATTTCTTTTAAATATCAAAAATTTATCTGCTATCCCTTTTTATAATTTATTTAAATCCAATAATCTACTACATATGTCAAATTTATTAAACATATAATTACATGTTTGACTATTTCTTAATAAATTATTTTCACCAAATATTTTATTTACAGATGGGCACACACATCTTTATTTACTCACTACATATTTTATTTACTGAATTCTTTATTTATACCAAGATAACTCTAATCCCTATAAGTGCACTTTCAACCAACTATGAACTACTTGAATAATAAATCCAGTAATGATAACTAAACATTTTAAAAATATTTTTATATCCTTTCAACTAATTTGATATCCATTACACATATTTGGAACACATTATTCCTAAAACCATGACGTTGAAAAATGTCAAGACTAAGCAAACTCTGCAATCTATGAGGTAAACTCTGCAATCTATCGACGAGGTAATCAACTCATCATCTGCATTTGAACATTGTTAACTGATCATGTTCATAATATCTTAAATATGAGCCTGTGATTTCCTCATCTTAAAAAATTAGATTCACATTATTGTCCACATCATAGATGAAATATACAACCCAGCCAATTACACAAAGAAATCCTTCCTATTAAACATTGCCCTACACAATACGATCACTTATTCTATTCATGTACTTAGTACGAGTTGAATCCTCCAAATACAACTATATTAGAAATGGTTGATAATCTAAATAGGTATATTAAATAAATATGAGTTTGTAACATCTTTAATAATTATTTGTATTTTAAGAGAAGTTTAGCTTAATAAATATATACTTATTTTTTTTAAAGAGAAATTCACTATGGCAAAAATGAAGTTGATTTTAGAGCACTTAGTAAAAAACTCAAAATACAAAATTAGTCAAAATAAGCTAGGGTAATAAAAAAATAAAAATAGTCAAAATAAGCCTGGGCTTTTCAAAATGGTAATTGAACACTTTATGGAATAAATCACAAGATATTTTTAGTCAAAATAGGCCAGGGCACTCAAAAAAAAAGAGTCAAAATAAGCATGGGCTTTTCAAAATGGAAACTGAGCACTTCATTATGGAATGAATCACAAGTTATTTTTCTAATATTTGAGACTTTTTTTAACGTGACATGATATATTATTCCTGTAAAAGAATGGACCTTAGAGAAATTCATTTTGACAAGCTTGTATAATTTCACAACATTTATTTCACATGAAACAAATACTAAGAAAGAAATAAAAAACAACAACCGAATGAGATTGAAACTCGTTGAAGAAGGCAACTTACTTGGGACTTGAAAACTGGGAAATCTTGTCGATTGTGAAGTAAATGATGAGGGAAAGTTCAGTAGAAAGCTCCAATATTTATTTTTAGTGGCTTATTTTTGGTTGTGGTGTTTTTTTCTGTATTTATCACATACAAATTTTTGGAATCGGGGTTTCGAACCATTTTTGTAGTTCATGAACTACATAGATATTTCAAAATTTCGATTCCAAAAATTTATATTTAATGACTCCTAAAAAAAACACCACACATAAGATAGATTGGAAGAGCTTCAAATCAATAACTATCCTTTTTTTTTTAGAAAAATAGCATGGAAGTGACTACTGTTTTGAATGAGTTTGAGGTCCACCTTTTTCTTACCCCTTTTCATTGTTATTTTTTTGTCTATTTTCTTGGGAAAGTGAGTAGCAATGGCAAACCATCTATTTCCCAGCAGAGCATGAAGTTGAATAATAGTGTTCTCTTCCTACACGCTGAATTTTTCCCCTTGATATTTGGTCTTAGATAGTTAGCCCAATGCAATCTCCTGCTCTTTATAATCTCAGCACCCAACTTTCTGCTGCAGAGCCCTCCAGCTTCCATGGCTATGCTACAGTATGTAAGTAATGAGCTTCTGATTTTCTTGGGCGTTTAGGGCCTTTCTTGAGCCCAACTTTTTCACAACAGGGAGCCCTACCATTATTTCCAATTTGGTGTGACTTTTGATAATCCTCAGCAAAGATGTTGTCGAATTAAACACTGCAATTTCCCTTCATGTCACCAGTTGTTCCTCGGCTACTTTTATTTTTCGATCACACTTCGTCTTGGAAGATGGTGGAATCAAACAAGAGGGAGAGTGTGGAATGATTGAGGGAAGCCTAAGGAACGAAAACAAGCACACCACCCCTTCTCAGTGTTATACACACCAAAAAATGCATGTATATTTTTAGTATTTTTCAATCACTTACTAGCTTACAGTTTGATGGCTGAGTTCACATTCCTGACGTAGATTGGTAGGTCAGTTCGTTGAATGTAACACCTAGATTACAATGTAGTTGTTCTTAGTTGCCTAGGGCGAGATCTCCCTTCATAAGGTTCAAATCTACAAAAGGACTATAGCCAGATAATTTTTTATACGATTCAAATCTATAAAAGTGTGCGAAGCTCCATTGCCATGTGAGCTAGAGGTATTGTATGCATTTGCGTTATGACCCTAGGCTCAGTCTGACATTGGTGTTTTTAACTTAAAGATGGGAACTATAAATTTTGACAGCACAAATCCTAAATTAAACGTCAAAATGACGATTTCTCATTTATGAAACACGTCAAATTTGATAGGTGAAAATTTACAGCAGTTGTCAAACACATCTTAAAATATGAAATACGTCCTGTGCGAAATCAAATTCTAGGCTTGTATCTGGCAATTAAAGTTTTGAAATGCATCGAAATGAAACATTTTAATTTAAATATTTAATCTTATCTGCTATTTCATTATTTCAATTGTGGTTGTATTTTTATTCCCATTGTGCCTTCTTTTCAAGAAGAAAAAACATGCCATCATCCATTAATGAAAACAAGGGATGGTCACATAGCATAGTTTAGAAGCCCTAATGTAGAAGAAACTACAATTAATATAAGAAGATGCCCAAAGAAAAAAATAAAAACTAAATGGATCCCATAGTACATCAAGAGATTGTGACAGTTGTTGGCCCAATAATGACTTTAGAGTCTCCAAAGATGGAAATGTTATTTAGTCCAAGACAGGAAGCACAGTAAAGAGAGCCCCATAATCCCAATAGCTCCTAGTATTCAAGCCCATTCCTGTGAACCAAGAGAATCTAAAGTGGTGGTTAGGATCCAGAAATATAATAATTTCTTAGCCACAAGAGATAAAGGAATGAGCTCCATCAAAGAAGCCAATGAGAAAGGAAGACCAAATATCCAAGGAAGAGCAACAGGGGTGAGGAGAGGGCGCGCGAGGTGCAGGTGAAAATTCTTTGAAAAAGGCCACGATTGAAGAGTTGGTTATGCAAATAGAAGGCTAGGAGGAGTCAAATATTAGAGCATTACGGGCTCTCCAGATACCCCACAAGAGGAAAAAGGGAAGGGTCCTGAGGGATGTGTGCAGGGAAAACCAATGTTGGAGGCAGCTAGGGATGTGATCCCAGAAAGGGATAGCAGGGGAATCAAGGAGACAAAGCACTTCTAGCCACACCTCTCTGGAGAAAGGACAATGAAGGAAAAGGTGTGAGGCATCCTCACCAAAATCCTTGCAAAGGCAGCATCGTCCCGGACCCTAGAACCCCCTTTTGGACAGATTGTCCCAAGTCAAAATTCGATTGTGGGCCACCAACCATAAGAAACATTTGAGTTTAGAGGCACTTGCCAATGCCAAGATCTGGGGAGCCATGGAAAGGTTAGCACCGAATCTGATTGAGGGGAGATGATTTGATAGGCTTGTTTAACATTTATTTTCCCATTGAGGAAGCCTCCCTTCCAAGTAAGTTTGTCCTCCACTTGTGAAAGCAAGATCCCTGAGAGTTGTAGATTATGAATATATGTAGACCATTATGAAGATAGATGAGCTGGGATATTCAGAGAGTGTGCATCTAGCCAAAGGGTAGTGAAGGAACCTACTTCCGAAATGACTGCAATGTCTTTGAGGACCTGAATATTCACACCATGAAGAAAGGAAATCAGAGGAAAAGAGAGGGAGTGAGGACCATCCGTACCAGATAGGATATCAAGGCCAATTTTAGCAGTAGCTTCATTGCCAATGTTCCAAGATAAATTAGCTAGGAACCAATGCTTTGAAAGGAGAAAACTTATCCATGTTTTTGATATCTTCACCATAACATGAGCTCCATCTTGAATCTAGGTCCTTATTAAGGAGGAATTTTGATTTGATAATCCTACCCCAAAGACCTTCGCAATTTACAGCCCTACCAAGATTCTTCAAAAGAAGAGATAGATTGAAAGATTCCATTTTTTTTATGCCCCAACCATCGAGCTCAACCGATCTAGACACAAATCCATCTTGACAAGATGAAATTTCCTTCAAACTTCATGAGATCTAGCACAAATGAATCGAGAAAAAATGCTATTGATCTTGTGAATGACTCCCATAGGGATTTTATATATGTGCATCCAATATACTGATGTGCTCTGTAAAACATATTGTATGAGGATGAGCCTTCCACCAAAAGAGAACCATTTGTGGGACCAAGAGAAGAGGCACCTTTCGAGCTTGTCAATCAGCCAGGACTAGTTGTTGTTCCTGTATCTCGTTGGCTTCATGGTGAATCCTAGGTATGTGAAGCCCCCTTCCAAGGGAATAGAATGGACTCGAAATATCATTGCAATTTTGGGTAATCTTTCCCCTTCGTAGTCTAGCGATAGCAAGGAAAACTTATCTTTATTCATGAACAATCCTGATACCTCGCCAAATTTATTGAGGATGTCATGTAACACCATCCATTTGTTGATGTCTGATTTTCCTATGGCCAAGAAGTCGTCTGCAAACATTGATATACTAGTATATGAGTAATTTTATAAAAAAGATAAAAATAAAAATAAAAATAAAATGAGATATTATTATGTGAAAGTTTACATTGTGAGAGAGTTAGTTTTATAGTATTATATTACTAATTTTCAATGTTTTATGTTACTGTCAAATTTTATATTTTTTGAAAGTGAAATTTTAATTTTTAATATAATTATTTAGTTTCATATTCTCAAAAAAACATTTAATGTCAAAAATATAAATTAAAATATTAAATTGTGAAAAAATAAAAATAGAAATATTAAAACCTTTTATCATCGAAAATGTATTTTTTTATGCACAAAATTCCCATTTTATTTTATATCTTATATTTAATATTATTTATTGTTATTGATTTCGGCATAGGGTTAAAGTTAAGTTACACTTTTAATTGCGGTTAAGGCGACTCTTTGTAATGGGATGGCGACAGGTTGGTAACAATCTGTCAAGATGAAATTTGTATTGTCTAAGCGATGAGTTTTTATTTTTTAATATTTTATAAGACATTTTGTTTTGTTATCATAAGGTTGGAAGGATAGAGAAAGGTTGAGTGCAATGTTTTGATTTATTATTAAAGTTTTGTTAAATAAATTGAGGATAATGATGTTGATGATTAACATTTATTTAAATTAATATGGTTTATGGAATCTTAAGAAAGTAAGAAATTAATTAAAAATTTTTAACATATTATTTCTATGCTTAAAGAGAAGTGAGAAAATATTTCCAAGTCATCATAGTTTTGTTGCCTTAATAGGTCAAGAAGATTGGTAGTGTGACATATATTTTGAAAATTAAAATGGATTTGACTATAAGCTAGGAAATCTAAGAGAAAGTGTTTTTCATCTTCAACCCTCTTAGTATCACACAACCAATAAACTCTTTCTTCCCATGGAATTTTGGGAATAGACTAATGCCAAGTTTCACTATGGAGCTCATAAGAATTAGTCCTTATCTTAGCAATGTTCATTTTCTTCTTAACACTAGTGAAGACAAATAAATAATTATGGTTTTCAAGATTGGGGTTGATCACCTCCCTATAATATCGTAGTTTCATTTTTCCCTCCAAATCTTTTATTTCCCTACAACTTTTCCTTAAATTTGGAAGTAATAATATTTGTAATATTATCCTTATTTTGCAAGATGCACTCCTTCTTTATCCCCCATTGGTCTAACCAAGATTGGACATCCTTATGCCATCCTCACTTGAGTTGAAGGTGGGGGTTTTGGATAGAGTTAAAAGAATTATGAAACCTATTGGCTTCCATGTTGTATACCTTCTTCTTATCCATGATATACCTGGTCATAGCCATGCTTTCAATTGGGGAAATGTTAGCTTCAATCAAGAGGATAGGGTAGGGAGTATTTCCTTTAATCTTAGGGTTGTAGGTTACAAACTACTTTTGGATATGCTCAATCTTCCTCCATGATTCTTTGGATATACTATAATTCCAAACCTAACATCTATATAAAATAACAGGGGTGAAAAGAGTCTCAAAGAGGAGTTTTTATTTTTAATCCAAACTCTAAAGATCTACTAACTTACAATTGTTTTCAAGCCCGTAGTAAGCTTTGCATTCTCCACTTATCCTTTTCTCAATGCTATAATTCTAGTTGAGCTAATGATGGATGTTGATTTTCTAATATTTGTATGAAGGACTTCCTCCAAGTAGCTATTATCGTAAATAAAATTATCATATGTAATATTTTTGGATTTCTTATAAAAAAATGTGACATTTTTGGATTTAATTGTTATTATTTACTCTTATCAGTATTAATATACATACCTATCATGGAGTTGTCAAGATTAACATGGCCCCTTGCCAAAAGAATAATATCATTAGCATGAAGGAGAAGAATTATGATTATACCAGTGAGCGTGGGGCCAACACATCTTGCATCTTCTAAATACTCTTCAATCTTATTAATGTAAATGCCAAAAATTGTAGGGGATAAGGGACACCCTTGCTTGACTCCAATATTGCAATCAATTTCTTCTAACCAACCCTCAATGGTCTTAAGCTTGGCGATAACATTCTCATATAGCTTCGTCACAATAACCCTCAACTCGAGATGAACCATTATGTCTTCCAGCCTCTCCCATAGCTTTTTCCTAAGAATCGTGTCAAAAGATTTTCCAAAGTCCACAAAACAACATATGAGATTAGTCTTATTATTGCAGCATTCCTCTGTAATGATCATGAGAGTAACAAGATGGTCAACAGTTGAATGATGCCTCCTAAATCCAAATTTGCCTTTTTCTATTTTACCATGGTTTTCAAGCCATAGCTAAACTTCTTTTCCAAACAAGTAATACAATTTGGATCAAATGTGGATGATCATAATAGTCCTATGATTAGAGTGAATTCCTTTATCCCTATTTTTAAAGATAGGTACAAAAAGGCTCTGCGTCTAAGGCTTAGGAGAACCTTACTTCATTGTCAAATTGAAGAGCTTGTGTGTGTGAGGGATGAGGATAGCCCCTCCCTTAAGGATGTATATTTATATATCTTAAATAAGGATTATATTTAGATATATAATTATTTTATAAGTAAATATTGGTAAGTAAATTAAGACCAATCCTTAAAATTTGATCACTGGTGGGAAGGTGTGGGTCATCTATGTATTATTAAAAAGTACTCTTCTATTTAGGGTGGTCATATTGAAAGAGGGGAGTATTTAATGGTTGTATGTACATGGTTATATTCTAGCCTTTTCTCTTCATCCTCTTAGATTGATTTTTAAGATTTCGATTTGTGTAACCAGATTTTCCTTGTACTATCCTCATCGACTTTCATATTTTTTTCCTAGCCTTTCATAGTTATATTTTGTTCCCAATGAGTTGTCCTTTCTTAGTCTAGCTGGCAGGCAGGAGTGGGGCTTGGTAGTATGGTGAACAATATTTCCCATGATATATGATATTTAATGAAGGTAAGAGCTCGACGGGACAACCTTTTACGTACTCCTAGATATCGAATACCCTCTTGCCCTTTAATACACCAGTCGATACATACATGGATATACATGACATCCCGAGGCTACAACCCTAAGAACTTATTGGTATATTGGAAGAATTAGTACATTAGAAATGTTGTATTTATCTATTTAGTATCCTACTATTTGACAAGGAAGTGTTAATAATAGGTATATTTCAATTATGAAATATTTAATTGGTATTAAGAAAAATAATTAATAATTTAATTCAATTTTTTTTTTTTTTAGCTTTTGATATATTAACTCAATTTTTATGGTGGAGTGTGATGATAATATGTATAGTTGAATTGTAAAATATTTAAGTGGTGTTATGAATTTAAATAGTAAAATAAGTATTATTGAATTAAAATTAATTGAAAATAAACATTTTTTTTTAATTATGAGAAAATTCAAATTATTCAAGTTATTGGTTTAGTTTATTTTGATAAATCTCAATGCTTTTGATGGCCAATTACATTATTATATATAAATACAATGTTGATGAAAAACTACATTATCATTTGCAAACAAAACCTATTTATTTATTTGAAATAATTTATTGGAAAACTTCATCTCTCTTTGATAGATTGTTAATTTGTTTCTTTCTCTTTAACAAACATAATTTTTTAACTATTTTAGGCCATACTCTAGGACCTAAGATAAAAACCTTCATTTAACATATTTTTTTAATTAAAATAATGGTATTGATTATCATAATTATCACGATGAAGATGAGAATTATCATTAAGTTGAATTAATTTTTATTTATTAAATTTAAAAAGTAATAATATATTTATTTTAATTATGTGAATTTATTTATTTAACTATTTATATATATTCTAAACATGTGTTAAATCACTTTGATTTCTCAAAATTTTAAAAACTTGAAAAGAAATAAATTAATTTATTCTAATATTTTATTATTAGGGTAAATAAATTGGAATTAAAATACATATACACTGGTTAATTTTATGGTGTTTTTCTTAGATCTTAAATTATGACTTAAAATAATTAAAAATTGTGTTCATTAAATAGAAGGAAACAAATTAACAATCTATCAACAATGAGAGTGAGAGTTTTCTAATAAATTATTTCAAGTAAATAGGTTTTGTTAGCGCATGATGATATAGTTTCACGTTAAAATTTTATTTATACATAGTAATGCAACTCCTCATCAAAAGTATTGGAATCTATCAAAATAGACTAAGCTAATAACTTGAATAATTTAAATTTTTCCATACTTAAAAAAAATATTTATTTTCAATTAATTTTAATTTAATAATACTTATTTTACTATTTAAATTCATAACATCACTTAAACATTTTACAATTCAACTATACATATTATCATCACACTCCACCATAAAAATTGAGTTAATATATCAAAACCTAAAAAATTTTTTTGAATTAAATTAGTAATTAATTTTCTTAATATCAATTAAATATTTCATAGTTCAAATATACATATTATTAACATTTCTACATAAAATAGTAAGTTACTAAGCAGATAAATACAATTATTCCAAGTTACTAATTCTTCAAATGTACTAATGAGTTTTTAGGGCTCTATAGTCCGGATGTCATGTATGTATTGAGTGGTGTATTAAAGGGCGAGAGGGTATCCAACATGTGGGAGTATGTCAAAGGATGTCTTATCAGGCTCTTACGTGCATTAAATATCGTATAGATTGGAAGTATTGTTCTCCTCGGTAGGATAGGCATGTGAGAGCTGCTAGACCCATGATGGCCATGTAGGAGGACATGTCTAGCTATGTACGAGGAGATGTCTACTTATGTGGAGGCACTAATCGAAGTACAGTACAGGGAACCCCTTTCGCGACGATTTTGTTCCACCAGTAAAACTCATGCTTCTTGGTTATTTCTCATGCTTCCTGGTCATTTTTGGAGACAATCTATTCAAAATTGTAAATCTTTTTCTTGATAAATGAGAGACTCTTCTAATCTAATTCTCTTAAAAATATCTACCCAATATTTTATGAAAAGTTACATAACTACATATATGAATATTTATAATGATGTAACCAACATTTTTTAGGAAGTTATATAATCATATATATGAGTTTATTACAGTTTGGGCCAGAAATATTTCTAATTTTACATTGAAATTTGAAAAATATCATTTAAAAATATGTTTCAACTTTTTCTCAATTTGATTGTGCTATTGACATTACAAAGTTAATCAACTAATAATTGAAATTACACTTTTTTGTTAAATATATATAATTTTGAAATTATCACAATTTAACAATCTTATAAATCTTTTTTTAGGAAGTTATATAACCAAGTTTATTACAATTTGGGCTAGAAATATTTCTAATTTCATATTGAAATTTGAAACAGATCATTTAAAAATATGTTTCAACTTTTTCCCAATTTAATTGTGCTATTTTTCATATTAACATTACAAAATTAATCACTTAATAAATTGAAATTACCACTTTTTTTTTTTAATTAAATATATATAATTTTGAAATTATCACAATTTAACAATCGTATAAGTCTTTCTTTACGCCTTTTAGACCAATTACTACTATAATTTATGAAAAACAATACTTTACAGTACAGTATATTTTAGAAAATAACCAAACCAATCAATCATTAAGTCAATACATGATAGTTATTAATTTGAATCTCCATGTAACGATATTACGACATTAGTACAGTTTATCTCCAGAAACAGCCTTTTTAACAACCAACATATCTCCGTAAGGAATCTCTCTGCATATCGTGGCTATGGATTTCATTAGACGACCATCTAGTCATGTCATAGGACATCTTCTTAATGCAGTCCATCTTCCAAAGTTAACTCGCAGCACGCAGTGGTTGTCGATTTCTTTAGACAACCAACTAACCACATTTCGCCATCCATTTCTATGCATCGCAGGGAACCTTAGAGCTCAGCGATGGCAAGACAATTCTGTTCCATTTTGCAATGGATTGGTTGCCTGGTTTGCAGCTTCTATTCAACAACTATTGAAATGAATTGAGTTGTTCATTCAAACTGCAAGCGGTTTTCTTCAAGGCTTCATCGTTTCATATCCAACCGCCATTCGCTTTTGACATTACTCATCTGAATTATTTTACATATATTTAGTTAATAATAAATTAATTTTAAATTTACAGAGATAAAAATCTTTGATGTTCTGAACATTTTAAAAACTTCATTTATACTTTTAAATTCCAGGTAATGCAGCAGAACAGTCCAGTGAAAATGTTCTTTCCACAATCAAGCAAGTAATCCATTAATAAAATAACAATGACTAAATCACCATCACCAGATCTAAAAGGAAGACACTTTTAGCGTCAAATAAAATGAAAATTTAGTTACGACAGGGCACAGACAATCGTAGGCTAACTGGCCGACCAAGGCATTTAATGGCATTTATAATCTCTAAATGGAACTAAATTTCCTTTCCCCGAATATATTTGGAAATCCAATGGACATGGACGTGGTCAAAAAATTGACCGTCCATGTTTGTCAGCGTAAATCAGCCACCAATTCCAATCATACCGCAAATTGCGATTTCAATTATGGCTGATACAAAATACGAAATGGTATCTAATATGGGCGTCGATCCTTTAGTCCTTGCTATAAAGAGAGCATAATTCTACATTGAACAGGTGACCTAACAACCTGGTAATGCTATATACTTCACGTTTTGTTATGCATTTATCTCACTCAGTGCTATACTATTTCTTGATCGAGTTGTAACTACTATTCCAGTATCAATCTTGAATAGAAGTATAATGAATAATTTACTAAATATAAAATACTATTATCAATATTATACTACTATTCCATTATCAATCTTGAATAGAAGTATATTGAATAATTTACTAAATATAAAATACTATTATCAATATTATACAAGCTAAATAAAAATGAAACACTATCCAACTAAACAACAATCACTGATTGATTGAACATTTCGTTCAATGGCCTACGTAACGACCTAATCATCATATGTCACGTTTTGGCTGCATTTATTTCACCCAGTGTTACTTTACTTTCTGATCAAGTTGTAAGTACTACTTTCATGAACGAGTTGTAATTACTTCAGCTCAAGTCTCAATGTTAAATGGAAAAAAGTTTACCAAATATAAAATCTTAAGAGAAGAAATAGTATTTTCTTTTAAGTATTTTATAATTAATTTTATTTAAAATAATTTTATGAGAGATTTTAAAAAATTATAAGTTTAAGTTGTTTAATTTTTAAATTTGAAGTGGTTTTTTAGAGTATTGAATTTAAATATACAAAAGCATTTTAAATAACAAAAAATTGTAATCTTTATAAAAATTGTATTACCTAATTCCAAAAAAAAATATTTTATCTATTAGTTAATCTACCTCAAAACAATTATCACCAAACAAAATATTATATAAATTCAATAAAAATTAAAAACCAATAATCCAATTTCAAACCGACATGACATAACATTTACTGAACGACAATAACTAATCCACTTAACAGTGCATTTACATAACATCCCAATGCTACACACGAGGAGAACCCTAAAATTTCTCTATTTTGCATTCATGGTGAAATTGGAAAAAACAACCATTTTTCTATTTATTTAACTTACAATAGATAATTTCTTTTTCTTATGCTATTGTGCCCGGCCCCGCTGTGTTGACTTCCACTACCATTTTTTTCTCCCGAAAATAAGAAAATGTTCGCTTCCACTACCATTTTTTCTCTCCAAAATAAGAAAATCTTGCTTGAATAGAGCATATTTTGAACATTTCGATAAAAAAAAAATATTTTTTCCTGGTCGAAAAATGTGAAAAACTTGGTACTTGTGCCGGCAAGAATGTTATAAGAAATTTGGTGCTGTTAAAAAGAGACAGTGAAGAGATGCATGATTCCAAAATGACCAATATTCTTGCACAAAACTTTATTCCCTGGAAACTTTTGAACAAGTGCAAAGATGCATGTTTCCAAAATTGACCAACCAATATCTGCGTCCACAAAACCTTATCCCCTTGAAATTTTTGAGCAAGTGGAAAAATGCATGTTTCCAGAATTGACCAACCAAGATCTGCTTCCACAAAACCTTATCCCTTGAAACTTTTAAACCAGACGTGGACATGACCACATCCAGATCCCTATGGATCTTCAGGGTTTCCCAAACTGGTAGTACCAATGAAAATGGGAAGGTCAGACACCTTCCTTAACCCCGTCCCTTTGGAGCATTAGGGTTTTCCAATTGACCAAAACTTGGACAAAATCCCCATAGTCTTGTTGGAACTTTTTGTGAGTGTTAGTTATTGAATCATTTTAAGAAATGTATCCGGAACTTCGGGATCTGTATTAATAAGTTTTGTGAGTGTGTTGAATTATTAAAATGATTACACTCTGTATATTTGTGTGTCCAAGGCAAAAATAATTGTGTGTTTCCTTCTCCGCATTGTGCAGCTGGAGAGTGTTGCTGCGATTCCGGGAAAATTGTGTGGGAGGCCATTCTCACAAATGGCATCACTTTCTCTTCCGTTTCTCTGAATCTAACAGCTTGTAGCGCTGGTGTCAACAATCTTTATAGCCTGCATTTCATGGGATACTTATGAATTCGGTATGCAAGCAAACAAACACTCTGTGCCACAGCAATGTCATCTTCTTCCCTTCTTGTTGAACTAATCGATGGCGGAAATGTAGCCATCGATTGTTTCCAGAGCCACGATCTTGGAGGTCTTATGCAATGGTGTAGTGGGTACCAGGAACGGCGAATTCCAATTGCTATGTTAATCTTTTAACAACACTGTATTCCATAAAACCTACAAGTTCAGATCTGAATACAGAGGAAAGTGAAGTGCTCTAAAATACCTAATCAGATTAGGTCCCATTATTAATTTCAGGAAATTAGATTAAAAACATTTTAGCTTTGAATTAGATTTTTAAGTACTTTTATTTTTTTAAAGCCTAGTAATGATAAATCGAATATTTTCATGTTTGTGAAATTTTATTAGAGTTAAGGCCACTTAATTTCTTTATCTCGTAGAATCTCATCAGAAATTCTTAATGTCATTATAAATGTATATGGACCTCCATGAACATCTCTGCAATTTTAATATTTTATGGGTGTATAAATTGTCATGAATAACACTAAGGGGTGAATCAGTAACCAAAGAACTTGTGATTTAGTTAATTTATCATGTGGTGATCTATAACCAGTTCATCAGTAACTTATTAAATAATGCAATAAAAATAAAATAAACCATCACACATAAGTAACACACATGAACACCAAGATTTAAGGTGGAAATCCAATGTGGGTGAAAACCACCTGCTATCGTCTCTGTCTTCTTTTAATAATAAGAAAATGTGTTTACAATCTTGTACTCGTGTAGACTCATACTAGTACGCAAGCACCCACCTCCAGAGAACTACAACATTCTCTCGTTTTCTAGTTTCTACTGGAAGGTAACTACAACCCCCTAGCTCTTATACTAGCCAATGTGTTTACTAGTACATAGGCGCCAACCTACTGAGGGTTACGACCTTCTCTCTTCCTCCAGGGACCACATTTCATAAATTTTCAGATTCGATGCTCTTGGTAGACAACAATACACATGAAGGCCTCGTTTCAACAAATTTTCATACTGAACCCATCAGAACTTTCAAACTGTTTCAACCAATAATCAGTTAATCTGAATACTCAGATCAGTGTGTTGAACTCAGAAACTTGTATTATCATTTAGAACTAGCTGCAACCTCAAAAATTATGCATAAGAATGCTACTTTACTGAACCCAACTTGCGTGTATAAGCTACATCCTTTAATCAAACCTGCGTATACCTTCAAAACTACTGAGACATAAAACTTTTGAATCAAGTTTGTATCAACCAGCAATATATTGAACATCTACTGTCAATTTACAGATCTTTACACAAGCAGTGGCAAAGATCACCCTTCTCACTTATACAATCAATTAATCAGATATCAAACTCCTTATGCATTCAGTTTTACATTCAGATATAAGAATACTTCATTGAAAAACAACAGTAAAACAACAGAACAGATCAGATAGATCAGTCATATCTAAAGAATAGGATTTTCCTTTGTATATGCTACTTGGAAGAGTAGAACTTGCATGTACACGCGCTTTTACTGAGATGAACCATTGTATAGATCTACAAATATTAACTCATGACTTGGTTGCTATTTTGGACTTTAGACAAACCCATATCATGATATTTAAAGAATAAAACACGTGTGCACAATGAAATCTAGCCCAACCAATATCAGATCATTCAATAATAAGTCATTTCAGGTCTCATGATCCTGATCCAACATTGAATTCAAGGTGCACACAATATTTCAGATCAACTCACCAACATAGCCCTTGCAACATAAAATATACTTTAGATAGAAATATTCCTTAGAAACCCTTTTCACTTGGACACCTTGGCCTTATGATCTTCTCCTCCTTATATAGTTTTAGGCCTTTCTCAATACCTCGAACCAAAACCACTTAAGACTCGTGGTATTCTTGGACAAGATCAAATAGTTGTTACTCTACTCAATATTGTGGGCTAATACCATGGTATTGGCCCCTGGTATTGTCTTCTCTTGAATTTTCTTGATTTTCCAACATATACATGGTTTTCTTTTTGTGAAAGTGTGTATATACGTATACATTCTTTTTGTTTTGTGAACCAACGTTTAATGCTATTTTGACTAAGTGGACCTGTGTATACATCTTAAACTGTTTTTCACCATCCTTTACCTTTAACTTCTTCATTCTGATTAGTAGAGTTTAGTTCCATCTTCTTGTTCTTTTGTACCAATGCCCTGTTACATCTAAATGAACCTATTACACTGTGGGTTGCCTTTCATCAAAACTGAACTAACTTGTGAGTGAGTTTCCATTAAGGACAACACTTGAATCATAATGCCAACAATCTCCCCCTTTGGACTTGATGGCAACTATGCTAGTGTTCATTACTGCAAGCTGTAGAAACTATTAGAGATAACAAGCAAAACTAAGATACTCTCCCCCTTTGACATCAAGGGCAAAGGGCGGACCAAGCTATTCTCCGCCTTTGATATACATTATGTTATCTATGCTCTCTCTAAGTATATTTCGAGTCTACAGAGATATGTTTCAAAAGAATAACATGACTCTATAACTCAACTAAGTGTGTATGACCTTCCTATGACCAATGACCCATACATACATCAATCACCCAACCAAGTGGGGATACACAATATTTGACTCATCCACCCAACCAAGTGGGGATATACCAATTGTTCATACATGACATAAATACAACAATTATTACATCATCCATCCCATGCAAAGTGGCGATGCAAATTACATCAGATGTCCAATAAGACTCATTGAAATATACACCATGATAGATAAGTCATATCACACCCTAGATCTTTACATGACGTATGCAACAAATGATATAAGTATCTGAAGCCATAACTGAAATCAGCAACCATGTTGCTAGCAATGCTGAATGTGTGTGAAGGCTAATGCTCCACCTACTCCTGTGCTACTTGTGCATTGTCAACAAGTCATTCATCAAGGCATCTTTGTCAGTTAGATAAAAATCAATGAACAAAGCATATCTTCATACTGTAATAATCAATATCAGACAGAGCACCCATATCAGAGTCTGGCCCACTATTTTTCTGAGAGAGAAACATATATGCTCCTTCAGCTAAAGAAACTTGTGTATATACGTGACTATACTTCATGAAACCCACATATAATAACCTTCCTCTGAAAACTGGATTTAAGAACAGGATGATGCATCAACTACTCCCAGCTTTTGTTTGAGATATTCAAATGTTTCTCTTGGAAGTGGTTTAGTGAATATCAAAAACCTGTTCTTTGGAGGGAACATACTCCAATTTAACCTTTTGTTCAAGCACTTGTTCTCGTATAAAATGGTATTTAATGGGTATGTGCTTGGTCTTGGAGTGCATGAAATGATTTTTTGAAATACTGATGGCACTTGTATATCACATAGAATGGAGATGGGTGGAGTACATGTGATCTGAATGTCTTGTAATGTTTACATCTTTGAAAGTAGTTGTGTGCAGCAAGATGCAATAGCCACATATTCTGCTTCAGCTGTAGATAAGACAATAAAACTTTGTTTCTTGTTGAACCATGACACTAACCAAGAATCCATATAGAATGCACCTCCACTAGTGCTCTTTCGATCATCAACATTTCCTGCCCAATATGCATCTATATATGCATGAAGAGTAAGGTCTGTATCTTTAGGATACCATAGTTCAAAGCCTTGAGTTTCTAGAAGATATTTGAAAATTATTTTGACTGTTTGGAGATGTGATTCCTTTGGATTTACTTGGAGCCTTCCAATAATTCCCACTGCATGCATGATATCAGGTCTAGTATCTATTAGATAAAGCAAACTTCCAATCATAGATTTGTAAGTTGGTTGGTTTATTGCTGGTGATTCATCGTCAGCACTGAGACTGCATCCTATTACCATTGGAGTACATACTGGTTTAGAATCTTCCATTCCATACTTCTTCAAGATCTACTTGAGATATTTGGTTTGTGAAAAAAAGGTACCATCTTTTGTTTGTTGTACTTATAGACCAAGAAATTAAGTAAGTTCACCAAGTAAGGACATTTCAAATTCTTGCTGCATTACTGAAGCAAAATTCTGACTCATGGATTCTTCATTGCTAAAAGATAATATCATCAACATAAAGAAAAATAATTAGCAGTTTATCATTTTCAACCTTTGTGTCTATATTGCTATCTGCAGAACCTTTTATGAAACCTTGTTGTTGTAGATATTTGTCAAGGCGGTAATACCAAGCCCTTGGAACCTGTTTCAGACCATAGAGAGGATTTTTAATCTCGCATACAAGTTTTGCATCATTTACAAGAATGAATCCTTCTGGTTGTTCAATATAAACTTCTTCTACTAAATCTCCATGAAGGAAGCTTGATTTTACATCCATTTGATATACTTTGAATTTTCGAAAACTAGAAAGAGCAAGAAACATCCTTATGGCTTCAAGTCTGGCAATAGGTTCAAAGGTTTCTTCAAAATCTATACCTTCTTGTTGAGCATACCCTTTACAAAAAATTCTGGCCTTGTTTCTAATAACTTCTCCATTTTCATTCAGCTTGTTCTTAAATATCCATTTTGTTCCTATAAAATTTTTATCGTGAGGTCTAGGAACTAACTCCCAAGTATCATTATTTTCAATTTGGTCAATTTCTTCATCCATGGCCTTGACTCAACATTTATCTTTGCAGGCTTAATTTACACTCTGAGGTTCAATGGAGGATAGTAATGCTAGATAGATTGAGATCCCTATAAGAGTTCTTCTTATCTATACACCATCCCTTTTTTCTCCTAGAATTTGAGACTCTAGATGATTCTTCTGAACATACCTAGATGGGGTCTTTTCCCTGTCTGATATATATTCTTCTGGTGCTTCATTGGTTTCCTTTTCTATATCATTTTGATTTGATGCGGGAAATCATTCCCCAACTTCCTCACTATCATATTCCTCTATTGATTTCATTTGTTCCAGATTTCTGCATGCTTGATCAATTACAACATCAATGCTTTCAACAATTTTCCGATGTCTTTTATTATAACATTTGTATCCTTTACATCTGGATGAATAACCAATAATAATTCCTTCATCTTCTCTGGGTTCGAACTTACGATGTTTTTCATCAGTCCTTTTCATAAAACATTTGCTTCCAAACACTCTAAAGTGTTTTACAATAGGAGGCTTACCATACCAAAGTCCATATGGAGTTTGATTGTTATTTATCCGAACATTTTCTTTGTTGATAATAGTCACGGTAGCAAATACAACTTCCCCCTAGAAGGTTGTAGGAGTTCCAGATTCATCAAGCATTTCTCGAGCCATTTGTTGAAATATTCTATTCATTCTTTCCACCATGCCATTTTGCTTAGGATTTCTTGCAATGAAGAATTGCCTCTTTATTCCATGTTGTTCAGAAAAGTCAAAGAATTCATCTGATATGAAGTCTCCCCCTCAATCAGATATAAAACATTTATTTTTCAATCTGATTCATTTTCAACTAAAGCTTTTAAGGATTTAAACTTTTTAAATGATTCATGTTTATGGTTTAGTAGACCTATCAAACACATCCTTAAAAAATCATCAATAAATAAAATAAAGTATTGTTCTCCATGAGGTGACTTTTTCTTTGTTGGTCCACATAAATCAGTATGAATGAGTTCAAGAGGCTTACTTGTTGATCCTTCTTTTTCATTGAAGTGAACTCTGTTTTGCTTACCGACTTGACATGGTTTGTATATGGTATTTTCTGGGATGCTGATATCTAGAACATCACAAACTCCCTTGAGCCTGCATTATTTTCTTATTTGAGAAAATCTTAGATGTCCCAATCTTCGATACCATAACCGATTTTCATCTGTTTTGCTTAGATAACATTATTGTTGTCCTCCTTTGAGTATGTATAAGTTGTTTGGAGTTCTTGTTCCTTTGATCAGGGTCTTTCCTGTATCAAGATCACGAACCACACATCCGTTTGATCGAAACACAACTTTATTTTCGTGATCACACAGTTGACTGACACTCAACAGGGTATGTTTTAAACCATCAATATACATGACATTTCCAGCCTTAACCTTTTCTTTCAAGAAGATAGAACCTTTACCTTTAATGAAAATTGGAGTATCATTTCCAAATGAGACATTCTTTTCCTTTTCTAAAGCATTATATGAATGAAGTTTCTCTTTATCACCTGTCATGTGTTTGGAGCATCCATTGTCGATGTACCACATATTTTCTTGTCCTTCTACATACAGGGATATGCCACATCTTTCAGATTGAGATTCATTCTTTCTCCATATCTTGGGATTTAATGATGTTTTCTCATTTTGAAGTGATGGCCAAAATTTGCTCCTACATTCAGATTCTTCATGACCAAAGTTGTTACAAATCGAACATTTTACTTCATTTTCAAGAGGAGAAAAGTTATTATAGGAACTTTTCTTGATTCCTGTTACACTCTTTTGATTTCGTGCTTCTCTAGTCATGATGGTTTTGTAAGCAACACATTGAGCAACGTTATGCCCAAATTTATGACATGAAAAACATTTCCCATTAAAGAATTTTCTGCGATCATAGAATCTTTTGGCATTGTTTACCTGTTGGTTGAAGCTTCTACCGATATTCATCCTTGGAGTAAATTAGTTATGATTTACCTGATGATCAGTTTTAGGCCTTTGCTGACGATTGACATACTGTTCACTGGTCTTTGCTGCATCAAGATAGCTTCTGGTGGAGGCTGATGGCTTCTGTGATTGAGATGATTCTTCTGTATATCCAAGAGCTGTCTTTATCAAAGGAGAACACTAAAATTTGATGATTTCATTTAAAGTTTTAGATCCTTTAGCAAATATAATATTAAGATATTTTGTCTTCTCAAGTTCTTTTCTTAGACCCACAATTTCACATTCTAGATTTTCATAGTGTTTTTATCTTTCAGTGAGTTGGTGTGTTAACGTATCGATGATCATATTCTTTTCTTCTAAACAAATTTTGATTTTAGTGATTTCTTCAAGAAAGTATTCCTCTTCTAAGTCATCAAAAAAATCATCATTGTCATAAGCCATGAGTAGTCTATAATCTTGGCCAGTTTCATCTTCATCACTATGGGATAAGCCATCACTATCTTCATGCGTATAATAATTCCTTCTATTCAAAAACTGTTTTCTATTTCCTGTTGCATATTCCTTTCATTTTTCATATTTATCTTATGAGGACATTTGGCAGCATAATGGCCGACTCTACCACAAGCAAAGCATTTGAAAGGTAGCTTACCTCTGAATCTTTTGGAACCCCGTTTAAGCTTCTTAACAAAATTTACCTCATCTTCTTCTTCTTAAATGTGTTCTGATTCATTGTGATCTTCCTTTTCTTTTCCCTTTGCTGACGCTTTAAAAGCAACTTCTCTCATATTTGATGGACCTCCTTTTCTCATTTCAAAGGTAGTTAGGGTTCCATAGAGTTGAGTCATAGTAATAGTTTGAAGATATTGTTTTTCTTATATGGCAGGCACTTTTGACTCAAATTTAGAAGACAAATATCTCAAAATTTTCTCAACTAAAGTAGCTTCCTTTATCTCTTCACCCAGATTCTTCATACAATTAACAATCTCATCTATACGTAAAAAGTAACTAGAAACACTCTCATCACTATGCATCTTAAGAGTTTCATACTGAATTCTGAGAGTTTGAAGCTTAGCACGTTTTACCTAAGAGTCTCCTTCATAGCTCTGAATGATTTTGTCCCATATCTCTTTGGTTGTCTTGAGCTGCATGACTTTGACAAATTCTGATTCTGACAGACTTCCTAATAACGTATTGAAAACTTTGGCATTGGTTTCATATAACTTCTTACCTACAGAGTCTATAGGAATTGCTACTGGAAATTGATATCCTCCTTCCACAATTTCCCAAACATCGGCTCCAAGCGATTGTAGATAGGCTCTAGTTCTTATTTTCCAATATACTAAGTTGTTCCCATTAAAGATTGGTGGTCTAATGGATCCCATGCCTTCATGATTATTCGTCTTGAAATATCTTCCTTCAAGTGATCAAGCTTCTTCTCAACGACCTGCTCTGATACGAATTTGTTATGAAACCAGCTCAAGAAAAGATAGAAAAGATAGATCAACGCCTTAGAATTCAGCCTCTTCGAGGGAGTTACCTCCTTTACATTACATAAATGAAAAAATATTCGATGATTCAAATGACAAAACCTCCTTTCTATATATAGGAGTCTAAGGAGTCACAATATAATCCAGCCGACCTAACCATAATAATATAAAGCAACAAAAATAACAATAGAGGGATTCTATGGGGCATAGAAATAACAATAAGGGGGTAATAGGGGCACAACAATATAAATAAGGGGTATTTAACTACAATAGTAATGGGGTAATCACTAGTATTATAGGAACCCAACATGCCCCTCTCCTTCAAAAAAATGTTGTCCTCAACGCTTGAGTAGTTCTGGATACTTCTGCATAAAATTCTCATCCTCCCATGTGGAATCTTCAGCGGATAAGTTCTTCCACTTGATAAGATACTCTTAAATTGATCGATTTCGTAGCTTTCGAGTTCTTGTTTCTGTGACTGCTTCCGGTTCCAATATAATTTTTCCTTCCTCATCAAGTTCTGGCAATATTGTTTGAATTGGGAGCTTGTCACCTATAACCTTCTTTAAACATGAAACATGGAAAACTGGGTGCAATCGAGAAGCTGCAGGAAGCTCCAATTTGTATGCCATAGTACCAATCTTTTGCAACACCTTGTACGGACCATAATACTTTGGTGATAATTTATTATCCTTCTTAGCTTGCTTTAGGGACATTTGCTTATATGGTTGTAGCCGTAGGAATACCCAATCACCTACATCAAAACTTCTTTCACTGCGATGTTGATCTGCCTGTTGTTTCATTCTATTTTGTGCCAACACGAGGTTATCCTTTAAGAGTTGGAGGACTTGTTGTTGATGTTCGATGTGATGTTCCACTGCCTGAACCTTAGAATTTTCTCTTAAATATGATGTGATGGATGGTGGTTGATACCCATAAAGTGCCATAAATGGGGTCATTTTTGTTGTTGTATGGAAGGAAGTGTTATACCACCATTCAGCCAGAGGCAACCATTTGACCCATTGTGTCTGTTTATCAGATACAAAGCAACGAAGATATCCTTCCAAACATTTGTTTACTATCTCAGTTTGCCCATCAGATTGAGGATGATAAGATGAGCTATGAGCTAACTGAGTACCAAGACAAGAAAATAATTCTGTCCAAAAATTTCCAGTGAAAATGGGATCTCTGTCACTTACAATAATCTTTGGGTTTCCATGTAGCTTTTGAACTGTTTCCATAAATGCAGTAGAAACTGTACTTGCTTTAAATGGATGTGATAATGCACAAAAGTGTGCATACTTGGTAAGTCTGTCAACTACCACCATGATGACACTCTTTCCCTCAGACTTGGGTAAACTTGTGATAAAATCCATTGAAACCTCCTCCCAACGTTGGCTTGGAATGGATAAAGGTTGTAATAGACCCGGTGTCTTAATTGTTTCAACTTTATTTTTTGGCAAACCAAACATTCCGCCACAAACTTTTGAATATCTGATTTAAGGCCATCCCAAAAAAATTCCTTCTTAACCCTGTGGTAAGTTTTTAAAAATCCTGAGTGCCCTCCTAAGGGAGAAGTGTGCAATTCCATAAGAATCTTTTGTTTTAGCTGGGAATTCTTACAGAGGTATAAGCGATCTTTGTACCATAACGAATCATTTTGCCAGCTAAATGTATCAGAAGTACTGGAATCTTGTTGTAGCTTTCGAATAAGTGCCCACACTTCTTCATCATTCTTCCATTCCTCCCTTGCTTCTTTTATCCAATCTGGTTGGATAATAGAAATGGCACACAACAATGCTTCCACATCCTCATCCTTTCTTGAGAGTGCATCTGCCACCACATTTTGCTTCCCTTTTTTGTAGATGATTTCAAAGTCATAACCCAACATCTTTGTGACCCACTTTTGTTGCTCTTCAGAGGATAATCTTTGTTCTAAAAAGTATTTAAGGCTATCATGATCCGTTTTTACCTTGAAGTGTCTTCCCATTAGGTAGGGTCGCCATTTCTTAAGTGCATGGAGTATTGCCAACATTTCCTTCTCATAAATAGCTTTGCTTAAAAACTTTCCCTTGATTGGACGACTTTCAAAAGCAATGGGTCTTTCATCTTGCATTAGAACAGCACCAATTCCATTTCCTGAAGCATCACATTCCACAATAAAGGTTTTTGTGAAGTCCGGTGTAGCTAAGACCGGTGCTTGGCACATTGCCTCTTTAAGATGTTCAAAGGCCTTTGTTGCTTCCGGAGTCCATGAAAATGAATCTTTCTTCAATAATGTTGTTAGAGGTGCTGCTATTCTCCCATAATTCTTAACAAACTTGCGATAATACCCTGTCAACCCAAGAAATCCTCGCAGATGCTTTATGGATGTGGGGATTTTCCATTCCTTAATGGCTTTAATTTTGCTAGGGTCTACCTTAACTCCTTCATGAGATACAATATGACCCAAATATTCCACCTCCTGGACTCCAAAGAAACATTTGGATCTTTTTGCATATAATTGTTTCTCCTCCAATAGTTGTAGCACCCTGTCAACATGTTCAACATGATCCTTCCAAGACTTGTTGTAGATTAGTATATCATCAAAAAATACTAACACAAATTTTCTAAGGAATGGTTTGAAAATTGAATTCATCAAACCTTGAAATGTTGAAGGTGCATTGGTAAGGCCAAAAGGCATGACCAAAAATTCATAATGACCCTCATGAGTTCTAAATTCCGTTTTCGGAATGTCTTCAATCTTCATTCTGATTTGATGATATCCCGAATGAAGATCCAACTTGGTGAAGTAAATTGATCCATGCAATTCATCCAGTAATTCATCAATGACAGGAATGGGGAACTTATCTTTAATAGTGAGCTTGTTGAGCTCCCTATAATCCAGACACATGCGCCATGATCCATCCTTCTTGTGCACCAATACTACTGGAGCTGAGAAAGAACTTTGACTCTGTTGAATTATACCAGCCTCTAGCATTTCTGCAACCATACGTTCAATTTCACTTTTTTGGACATAGGGATATCTGTACGGCCTGATGTTTGGAGGAACACTTCCTGGAATCAGATGAATAGCATGATCATGATCACGCATAGGTGGGAGACCTTTGGGAGTCTCAAATACCTTGGAATGATTGTCCAGGACTTTTTGGAGATCTGGAGAAATAGATGATTCCAATGTGGAAACATCTAGCGAACATAATTGTGCAATTACACCTCTTTGCTCCTTTTTTAGAAGCTTTGTCATGCCATTAGAGCTGATTATCTTTCCTGGTTTCCCTGCAATACCCCTTAATTCAACTTCCTTTCCTTCCGTAGAAAATTTGATGAAAAGTTCTTGAAAATTAAAAGCTATTGTACCCAAGGATTGTAGCCATTGGACTCCTAGTACAACATCAACACCTCCCATTGGAATGGAAAGCATTGGGCTAGTCAATACATATTCTCCCATGGATAGCTTGATATTATGGCACCTTCCAGAGCAATTTATTGTTCCTCCATTTGCAATCATCACTTGACACTCTGGTGCTGGATATAGGAAGCAATTCAATTCTTTTGCTACCCTACAATGAATAAAATTGTGGGTGCTTCCTGAATCAATCAACACTATTACCTTTTTCTTCTTGATTTGTCCTTCTATCTTGATGGTTTGAGGAGTGGTAATTCCCGCCAATGCATTACAAGATATGGTCGGATTTATTTGTTCTTCATCTAGGCTTTGTTCTTGGAGTATATCCTCTTCTTTTGACCTTTCTTGCTCCTTTTCTTCTTCCTCTTCACAATCTATGTAGAATAATTTCTTCTCAGCACACTTATGACCTTTTGTGTATTTTCTATCACAACTGTAACAAAGCCCTTTTGCTCTTTTTTCTTCCAATTGTTGTGGTGTCAACCTTGTAGGTTGTGGAAGACTAGGGGCAACAACACTTCCATCTTTATAGTTGTGAGTGGTATGCTTCCTAGTTGCCATAATTTTGCTTTCCATTTTTCTTGCTAACCTGAATGCCTTCTCTAATGAATCAGGTTCCCAAAGGCAAAAATCATGTTGGATATTATCCTTTAAAGACCCTATGAACACATCAATCCTATGCTCCTCTGGAATATCTTTTACCCTTATGTTCAATTTTTGGAACTCCTCAATGTGCTCCATTACTGAACCCTTTTGTTTGAGACTTATCAATTGGCTAAAAAAAGTGTTGCTTTTTGTATCCTCATAATGTGCTATCAATTCTTCCATAAAAATTGCCCAAGTGATAAATTGTTTACGAGAAAAAAGCCATTGATACCATACAAACTGATTTGGTTCCAAATATACAGTTTCCATACGTACCTTTTGTGCATTTTGCACATTATTGAGATCGAAGAATTGCTCCATCTGTAATATCCATGTGGCGGGATCCTTGCCATCAAACTTCCTCATATCGATTTTTGGAATATGGTGATTCTTCGATCCAACA
This sequence comes from Pinus tabuliformis, assembly GCA_031772625.1. Classification (NCBI taxonomy): domain Eukaryota; kingdom Viridiplantae; phylum Streptophyta; class Pinopsida; order Pinales; family Pinaceae; genus Pinus; species Pinus tabuliformis. The sequence goes on along the minus strand of CM062810.1, from coordinate 245,248,159 downwards.
TTAGCGTCTATGGAATCATGATTAACATTTCTTTTGTTCTCATCATGAGTTTCCTTTACTACCTTTTCACCATTAGTAAGTATTTCTTGTAGAAAATTTGTCAAATCTGTCTTCAAATCTGCCATGCCTGTCTTCAAATTTGTGTTCAAATCTATCTTCAAATTGTCCATATTAGCTTCCATGCCATTCATCTTAGCTTCCACGCCATTCATCTTAGCTTCCACGCCATTTATCTTAGCTTCTGTTAACTTTTGTGAGCGTGACATTTGTTGCACTTGTTCTTGTAATTTTGATATATCATGTAGCATTTCTTCCTCTTCTTCATGAGTCATGCTAGAGCTTTCAGGTTCCTTACTAAGTGTTTGCATTTTCTTTCCTCGGGGCATCAGTTACCGATAATAATTCTCTACTATGCCCTTTGAATTCCTTCAAAATAAATTTTCAAACCAAGCTTAAGCAAAAATTTGAAAAATTCTACACACCTTTTTTTCACTTTGTAGGAGCTCGATATTGCCTCTGATGTATCTCTGTAATTTCCAATCATCTGGTTGTGAATTTGTGACCTATAGTAGCTCTCTGTGTCCTCTTTCCAATGCCACCAGTCTGATCCAAATTGGATTCTCCAAGAAAGAGTTATGCACAATCTCCCAAGATGACCTGATTATAGACCTTTCTAGAAGAGCAAACTTGTATGAAGTGCCACGTGTACAATTTTCGATCTTTGGTTCTGAAAAAGATATAAAAGAAACTACAGTTCATCCTCTTTCTATACCTTCTTACGAAATTTCAATCTGATTCCCAGAGAGAAAGTTATGAAGATTTTCCCCAGGTCACCTATTTTGAATGTAATTCACGAGTCTGCAAAAAGACCAACTTCCTTAGATCATATCTTCGCAAATATCGCACTAAAAGCTCTGAAATTTGGACCCAAGGTTCAACACAATTTATTCTCAAATGGGTTTTTCTTGCGACTTCTGAAACGCCACAGAAAAAAGTTATAGCGAAAATGCCACGATGACCTGTTTGGAGCAGCGAAACCCTAGAATCCAAAGCTCTGATACCAAATGTTATGAAACCAGCTCAAGAAAAGATAGAAAAGATAGATAAATGCCTTAGAATTGAGCCTCTTCGAGGGGGCTACCTCCTTTACATTACATAAATGAACAAATATTCGATGATTCAAATGACAAAACCTCCTTTCTATATATAGGAGTCTAAGGAGTCACAATATAATCCAGCTGACCTAACCATAATAATATAAAGCCACAAAAATAACAATAGAGGGATTCTATGGGGCATAGAAATAACAATAAGGCGGTAATAGGGGCACAACAATATAAATAAGGGGCATAACTACAATAGTAATGGGGTAATCACTAGTATTATAGGAACCCAACACAATTGTTGTGAATATTACTTGGGGGGGGGGGGTGAATAAGTATTATCATATCAATAACTTTTCATTTCCCAAATAGATTTATATGCTACTTCTGTGAAGTGAACTAGCATGTACACGCTACGGTGATTATTGAAACCAATGGATACCCAGAGAACTTGTGATTTAGTTAATTTATCATGTGTTGATCTATAACCAGTGCATCAGTAACTTATTAAACAATGTAGTAAAAACAGAATAAACCATCACACATAAGCAACACACATGAACACCAAGATTTAAGGTGGAAGCCTAATGTGGGTGAAAACCACCCACTGCTGTCTTCTCTATCTTCTTTTAATAATAAGAAAATCTATTTGCAATCTTGTACTAGTGTATACTCATACTAGTACGCAGGAACCCACTTGCAAAAGGCTACAACCTTCTCTCGTTTTCTAGCTTCTATTGGAAGGGAGCTACAAACCCGTACTCTTGTACTAGCCAATGTGTTTACTAGTATGTAGGTGCTAGCCTACAAAGGGATATGACCTTCTCTCTTCCTCCAGGGACCACGTTTCATAAATTTTTAGACTGGATGTTCCTGGTACACAAAAAACACATGAAGGCCTCGTTTGATCAAATTTTCATATTGGACCCATCAGAACTTTCAAATTGTTTCAACCAATAATCAGTTAATATGAATAGTCATATCACCATCACCAGAACACTGTGTTGAACCTAGAAACTTGCATTATCATTCAGAACTAGTTGTAACCTCAAAAATCATGCATTAGAATGTATATGCTACTTTACTGAACCCAACCTACGTGTATACACTACTTACTTTAATCAAACCTGCGTATACCTTCAAAACTACTAAAACATAAAACTTTTGAATCAAGTCTATACCAACCAGCAATATATTGACATCTACTATCAATTTAAAGACCTTTACATAGGTAGTGGTAGAGATCACCCTTCTCACTTCTACAATCAATTAATTAGATATCAAACTCCTTATGCATTCAATTTTACATTCAGATCTAAGAAGACTTCATTGAAAAATAGCAATAAAACAACAGAACTCATCAGATAGATCAGTGAAATCTGAAGAATAGGCTTTTCCTTTGTATATGGTACTTGGAAGAGTAGAACCTGGATGTACACATGCTTTTACCGAGATGAACCTACTATTCCAGACTTCAAACAAACCCATATCATGACATTTAAAGAATAAAACAAGTGTACACAATCAGATCTGGCCCAATCAATATTAGATCATTCAATGATAAGTCTTTTCAAGTCTCATGATCCTGATCCAACATTGAATTCAAGGTGCACACAATATTTCAGATCAAATCACCAACATAACCCTTGCAACATAAAATATACTTCAGATAGAAGTATTCCTTATAAACCCTTTTCACTTACACACTTTGGCCTTATGATCTTCTCCTCCTTATATAGTTTTAGGCCTTTCTCAATAACTTGGACCAAAACCACTTAGGACCCGTGGTATTCTTGGACAGGATCAAATAGTCATTACTCTACTCAATATTGTGGGCTAATACCATGGTATTGACCCCTGGTATTGTCTCCTCTTGTATTTCCTTGATTTTCCAACATATATGTGATTTTCTTATTGTGAAAGTGCGTATATATGTATACGCACTTTTTGTTCTGTGAACCAGTGTGTATATGCTGTTTTGACTAAGTGGACCTACATATACATCTTAAACTGCTTTTCACCATCCTTTACCTTTAACTTCTTCATTCTGATTAGTAGACTTTAGTTCCATCTTCTTGTTTTTCTATACCAATGCCTTATTACATTTGAATGGACCTATTACACTATGGGTTGCCTTTCATCAAAATTGAATTGACCTATGAGTAAGTTGTCATCAAGAGCAACACTTGAATTATAATGCCAACATAAATATTGTCCTAACAGATGTCTATGGAACTCGATGTTCTATCACTGTTTGGTCCAGTTAGAGAATTACATTTCTTAAGGTTCTACCACCAGCTTCATGCGGGCGTTTGGGCCATTGTAGATGTTTTTTCTAACAGTTTAGTGGAGAATTCAATTCTAGAGAATTGTAAGAGTTAGCCATCAGGATTAATAATTCAAGAACTTCTTCAAATTTAATTTCTCATACTCTAATTGCTCAAAAGTATGGCAGTATATCCATTTTTTCAACTTTCCATTGATAACTGATTCATTAATTGTGTATAACAGGTTATCTTGGTAGAGCACACCGACTATGACGATAGAGGTCTGCACAATGAGTATCGTTCTTTGGTCAAATCTAGTTTGGCATTTGGGTTGTAGTGCGTTATAGCTCCAATGTGAACGATCTCACTCTCGTAATGAAACTGTTGTTCCGGGGATTGAATGAATTGTCCATGGACTTTTTCTTCTAGAAAGAAACAATGGAAATTTCATTCATTAAAAGAAATTTTTACTTAGAGATGATTTTTAATCATAGTAGACTTGATTCTTAATCACATCATAATGGTTTCTACAATAGATAACAACAGGGATGACATGTTCAAGAATAAAAAACTAAACAAATGTACCTCTGCCACATTTCGACACTCACAGTAGGTAAGCAAAAAATCCCTGCAAAAAAACAGTGATATGGACTAAAATAGAAACTGGACGAGACAAAAGAGGAATAATCCCAGCATAGGGACAATTCTACAAGAAAACATTGTGCCATCGAAATAGGGCAGGGAAAAAAAAGGAAAAATAGAAAACTGAAAACATGCCAGCAAAATTAGCAACATCATCAAAATTAGATCTCAAAACTACCTTTAGCGAGTGACAATCTATTCAAAGACCATAAAGCTAGGAAGGAGGGCCGGGACATGCTTAGAAAGGGCATAGGCCACAATGTTTTTGTCCTGTATACATGGTGAAATGTGAATTTTGAAAATGAGTCTTTAAGTTCCCAGATCTGTTGCATCCAGTTGCAAACAGAGAGAACCTCTAGAGAGGGATTTCACTCATGCATAATAGTTGTAGAGGTTAATTCCTTAATTGTCTTGTGCAATAAAAAAGGAATAGCATTAAAAAAAGCTTTAAATTGAAGCTCACCAGAACAGTAAAAACACAGTAAAAAATCATAGTAACAAATTATATTTTAGATTATGATTTCAAAACACATGAAAATATCCTAGCATGACAAATGGAGGCTCCACTCCACCACATAAAACTATGATTTATTATTGAGATTTACACTTTACCAGGAGTTTCATAGTAGCTCACTTTAAAATCATGTAACTAAGTTGTTTTTACTCGCCCACCACAAATTGCTACACAATTTTCTCTTCAAAAATACATTTACATACATGTTTGATCAAAACATATAATTTAATATTTTAATATACAACAAGGCAAAATATTTAAAACCTAGAATGGGTTTTTGTACTGAAACATAAATTGTTGGGAAGTATAAATAACAGTTGCAGAATAAATGTTTGACCATACCTTTTTACCAACCCTTATTTGTTCTTAATTACTTGATGTGTTGCTGAATAAAAAGTTTTTACTCCCGTCCAAAACTTCATTTAATCCATGTCCTTCTGACTACATGCAAAATCCACAAACTGCAGAAAAAAACACTTGCTTGATTTACTTGTGTACCACATGTTCCAACACTCCTCCTTAATATCAGATGCCGCCATTTACAATTCTCAAACAATCTCTCAGATAAACAAAATTTTCACGTGCCAATGGCTTTGTGAAATTGTCAACAAATTGTTCCTATGACCTACAACCATTCTTGTGACCTGTAGTGCTCCAACATAATTCACCATTGTTAGTCAATTCTCTAATAAAATGATATTTAATGTCAATGTGCTTGGTCCTCTTGTGAAAAAAAGAAAATCTTTGATACTGCAATTGCAGAATTATTGTCACATAAAATAGTTGTTTTTCCCTCTTGTTTTACTTGTGTACCACACGTTCCAACACTCCCCCTTAATCTCAGGTGCAACCATTTACAATTATCAAACAATCTCTCAGATAAACAAAATTTTCACGTGCCAATGACTTTTTGAAAATGTCAGCAAACCATTCATGTGACCTGGCAGTGCTCCAACATAATTTCACCATTGTTAGTCAATTCTCTAATAAAATGATATTTAACGTCAATTTGCTTGATCCTCTTGTGAAAAACAAAATTCTTTGATACTTGAATTGCGAATTATTGTCCCATAAAATAGTTGTTTTTCCCTCTTGTTCATGGCATAAATCATTAAACATTCATCTCATCCAAACTGTTTGACATGATTCTTTTGTTGTGGTGACATAATTAGCCTCTTGGAGGCCCATGAAATGACTCGTGAACCTAAATGAAAACATATTCTGATGTCCTCTTTCTATCATTAACACTTCTTTCCCAGCCACTATCAGTGTAACCAACCAGCCTAAAATCATTTGTAGCGTTGTACGAAATACCATACTCCTTTGTCCCATTGACATACCTCAAAATTCTTTGTTGGAAATAATACTGAGAGGGGGGGTGAATCAGTATTAGCAACTCACTAACTTTTTCATTTCCATACTTAGATTCATATACGCTACTTCAATTAAGGGAACTCGCGTGTACACGCAACTATGTTTAATGAAACTAGCGTATATCCAGTAAACTTATGATTCAGTTAATCAATTATATGTTGATCTTTAATCTATGCATCAAAACCTCATTAACCATATGAACAGAAAATAGGTGCAGTAAAACAAAATAGATCATCACACATAAGAAGCACACATGAACACCATGATATAAGGTGGACACCCAATGTGGGACAAAAACCACCTGCTGCTATTTTCTTTAAGATAAGAAAAACTTGTTTACAATCTTGTACTGGTGTAGAGTCCTCATACTAGTATGGAGGCACCCACCTATAGAAGGCTCCAACCTTCTCTCATTCTGCAACTACTATTGGGTGGGAGCTACAACCCCCTAGATCTTGTACTAGCCAATCCGTTTACTAGTACGTAGACGTTGCCCTACTGGAGGCTACAACCTTCTTGATTCATTACAACGCCATAATATGAAGGCCACGTTTCATCCAATTTTCATACTGGACCCATCAACAACATTGAAGCACAAAATCAATCATCATTGCAATACAACCATCAACTACACTTGCATCATTCATTTCTGAATCACCAAACACTAAATCATTGAAACCTTGTCAACAAAACATAGTCACCAGAACACAGAACTCTGCAACAACAACTAGATCCAACTGCAACTTCAAATATCATATATCACAATGTATACACTACTATGATGAACCAAACCAACATGTATACTTGCTTTTACCAAAGCCAACTCGTGTACAGATCTGAAAATATTTACTCATAACTTTGCAGCTATTCCAAACATCAGTCATACCTAGATCATAACATTTATACAATAAAACATGTGTCAATAATTCAGATCTAGTCTATCCATGATCAAACCACATAATGATAATGCATTCCAAGCCTTATGATCTCAATCCATCATCCATCATCAACCGCATAGGTGCATCCTTGGTTCAGATCAAGCAAAGCATCACAACCCCAAAACTAGCATACTAGATCTTGCACTTCTTCAGATATTCAATCCTTGCACCCTTGCTCTTTGGCCTAATGATCTTCTTCTCCTTATATAGGTTTAGGCCTCTCTCAATGCCATGGTCCAAAACCATGTAGGACCAATACTTTGGACCCAATACCTGAGGTCAATACCTCACACCAAATACCATGGACCAAATACCACTGACAAAAACTTAGTTTTCCAACATGTACACACCTTTACTTCTATGAAATTACATGCCCTTGTATCTAGTAAACCTCCGTGTATACACTACTTGGTATATAGTGAACTTGCGTATATACGTGACTTGGTATATAATGAACCTGTGTATAGCTTTCTTTCTTCATTATGTGAGTCTGAACTATGATCTATCATCTGAGAGAGTTGCCATCAAGGACAACACTTGAGTCATACCTGTATCATAATGCCAAACAATCTCCCCCTTCGGAATTGATGGCAACAACCACACCAAGTCACTCTCCCCCTTTGACATCAAGGGTAAAGGGTGGACCAAGATATTCTCTCCCTTGATATACATTCTATTGTCCATACTCCCCCTAAGTACATGTTGAAATCTCTGATTGAGCTCTTTGTACATGCTGAGATGTACCAATTTGTCCATGCTTCCTTTGAGCACATTTTGATCGAACTCCCCCTTTGTACATGCCAAGATGTACCAATCCGTCCATGCTCCCCCTGAGCACATGCAGAGTTTGCAAATATATTTTTCAAAAGGATAACATGACTCTAGAACTCAACTAAGTGAGTATGAACTTCCTATCACTAATGACTCATACATACATCAATCTCCCAATCAAGTGGGGTTACACCATTTTGACTCATCCACCCAACCAAGTGGGGATATACCAAATGTCTATACTTGACTGAAATAGACTTAATTACATCATCCTTCCCATGCAAACTGGGGTTACAAATTACATCATATGACTCATGGGTCTTTAAAAGAAATACATGACATTTTTAACAAAGACCAATGACCTAAACAAGACCATGATAGTCATCAACAACTATCATACACCATATGATTTGCACCATAAGCATCTCATCAACATGAACATCTTGTAACCTGCAATACCATTCTTTTGACCAAACAACAATAAGTAGCAAGATGTATCATTTAGCCACATAAGCATTCTCACCAAAGACTTCTAACCATAATGCCAACAATGTATTATTCGAAGCATATGCTCCCCCTGAACCAGTGCCATCTATTCACTATCAGATATGATCATGCATATATCAGCAAGAAGTATCAAGGCATCATCATCATCAAGTTAGGATGAAAAAACTTCTAAACAACATCTTATGAGTGGCAACACATTTCCACACATCATCAGTGGATTTTAACCATTATGAAATAGAGAAAATAGTGGACTGAATCATATCAGACCCTTTTTTCCTGAGTTTGTCCCACTGCTTTACCTCAAACCAACATATATGTGACTGTTCAACTTTGAACTCGCATATACACACGACTTTTCTTCATGAAACTTGCGTATGAGATTTAGAACATTAAGGTTCCACACTTTCATCTCCCTCTGAGTCTATCATGTCTATATACTCTTCTATGTCACATCTTTCTGGCTGTACTTCCTTTTTCTTCCATATCTTCGACTATGATGATGTTTTCTTCTTTTGGTATGGTGCCCATACTTTGTTCCTACATTCCTTTGCTATATGTCCAAGCTTGTTACATGCATAACATCTTACATGATTCATATTCCTTCTGTAGCAATCAACAGCTTTGTGACCAAACATATTGCAAGAAAAACAATATCCCTTAAAGTACCTGGAACGTGATGATCTTTCTATGTGATGGTTTTGAACCATTCTACTTCTGCATCTGGCTGCAACATGTCCAAAATTATGACATACATAACATTCAACATTATTCATTGGAGGAAATAACATTCTATCACTTCCATATTTAGGACCAAAAGATTTTCTTTGAAGATTATCTTTCCTTGGTGGTTGATGGGTTTGACCTCTCATCTCCTTGTTGAGCATTTCAGATTTTGCATTAGAGTTCCTTGTTTCACCTTGCGAGCTAGATTCACCTTCAACAGATTCATAAAAACCAAGACCAATTTTGATAGAAGGTGACCTTTGACTACTAAGAATATCATCCAAAATCTTAGTACTATCTTGAAATTGTAATAGTTTATCTTTTTCTTCTAATTTACCTTTCAAGATATTTACCACAACCTGATGTTTTTCTTCCTTTCCAGATATTGCTTCTTCAAGATTTCTTCAGACTTTCTTCCTTCTTCCACTTGTTTCCTTAGTTTTAGAATCTCATTTTCTTGTTCTTCATTATGCTCTTGCAGCATTTGACGTACTCTGAAGGCACATTCCAGCTGAGCTTTTAAGCTGATAACTTCTTCTTTGAGGGCACTCTCCCTTTTGTTAAATAGATTTTATTGATATATGAGTTTATCTGATGCTTCATTTGCTTGCTCATCTTCAATATGAGGTGATTTATAATTTGAATACTTGCTTCCACTCAACGGCAGGCTGTCATTTTTCTTTTGAGTTGTCTTCTTCTTCTGATGCACTTTCTTTCCCATTGTTCTACGGACCTCCTTCAAGCGATCAAGCTTCTACCAAAGGACTTGCTCTGATACCAATTATTAGAAATAATATTGAGAGGAGGGGGGTGAATCAATATTAGCAAATCACTAACTTTTTCATTTCCATACTTAGATTCATATACGCGACTTCAATTAAGGGAACACGCATGTACACGCAACTGTGTTTAATGCAACTAGTGTATATCTAGTAAACTTATGATTCAGTTAATCCATTATATGTTGATCTTTAATTAGTGCATCAAAAATTCATTAACCATATGAACAATAAATAGGTGCAGTAAAATAGAATAGATCATCACACATAATAAGCACACATGAGCACCATGATATAAGGTGGAAACCCAATGCGGCACAAAAACCACCTGTTGTTGTTTTCTTTAAGATAAGAAAAACCTGTTTACAATCTTGTAATGGTGCAGACTCATACCAGTACATAGGCACCCACCTACAAAAGGCTAACACCTTCTCTCCTTCTCCAGCTACTACTGGAAGGGAGCTACAACCCCCCAGCTCTTGTACTAGTCGATTCGTTTACTAGTACGTAGCTTTAGCCTACTGAAGGCTACAACCTTCTTGATTCATCACAACACCATAATATGAAGGCCACGTTTCATCCAATTTTCATACTGGACCCATCAACAACATTGAAGCACAAAATCAATCACCACTGCAATACAACCATCAACTACACTTGCATCATTCATTTCTGAATCACTGAAACCCTATCAACAAAACACAGTCACCAGAACACAGAACTCTGCAACAACAACCAGATCCAACTGCAACTTCAAATATCATATCTCACAATGTATACGCTACTATGATGAACCAAACCAGCATGTATACACACTTTTACCAAAGCTAACCCGCGTATAGATTTGAAAATATTTACTCATAACTTTGTAGCTATTCCAAACATCAGTCATACCCAGATCATAACATTTATACAATAAAACATGCGTCAATAATTTAGATCTAGTCTATCCATGATCAAACCACATAATGATAATGCATTCCAAGCCTTATGATCCCGATCCATCATCCATCATCAACTTCATAGGTGCATCCTTGGTTTAGATCAAGCAAAGCATCACAACCCCATAACCAGCATACTAGATCTCACACTTCATCAGATATTTAATCCTTGCACCCTTGCTCTTTGGCCTAATGATCTTCTTCTCCTTATATAGGTTTAGGCTTCTCTCAATACCATGGTCCAAAACCACGTAGGACCAATACTTTGGACCCAATACCTGGGGTCAATACCTCAGACCAAATACCATGGACCAAATACCAAAATACCATGGACCAAATACCATGGACAAAAACGTAGTTTTCCGACATGTAAGTGCCTTTCCTTCTGTGAAAGTACGCGTCCTTGTATATAGTAAAACCTGTGTGTATACACTACTTGGTATATAGTGAACCTGCGTATAGCTTTCTTTCTTCATTCTGTGAGTCTGAACTATGATCTGTCATCTGAGAGAGTTGCCATCAAGGACAACACTTGAGTCGTACCTGTATCATAATGCCAACATTCTTTTGGTTGCTTGTTAATGTGTCTGCTTGGGTGTCTCCATGAACCTTGACACCAAACTCACCACATACATTATATCTGGCCTAGTTTTTGTCAAATACATCAAACTTCTCACCATAATTTTGTATAATGTCAGATTGACATTGTTGTTGCAATATTCTTTGCTCAACTTCAACCCCATGACAATAGGATTTGGTGTGGGCTTTGTGTTTCACATATTAAACCTCTCCAAAATGTCTACTACATGCTTTGTTTGAGAGATAAAAATACCATTTTATGTTTGCTTCACTTGTATGCCAAAAAAATACCTTAATAACCTCGATTTTGCCATTTCAAACTCACTTTTCATGACTTCTTTGAAATCAGCAATGAGGAAATCATCACTACATGTAAAAATCAAATCATCTACATACAAAACAACCATAAGAAGCTTACCATCACTCTCTTTTATGTAAAGAGTAGGTTCCCCATCACATTTGTTGAAGCCATTGTCCATCAAGTAAGCATCTATCCTCCTATACCATGCACGCGGTGCTTGCTTCAACACATAAATATCTTTCCTCAACCTATACATCTTGTCTTCTTGGTCTTTTACCTCATAACCAAGTGGTTGCACAACATATACTTCGTCATTTAGCACTCCATTCGAGCATGTTGATTTTACATCCATTTGATACACTTTCCATTTATGTTGCATAGAAATTGAGAATATTGTATTCACTGTCTCCATCCTTATGACTCGCGCAAATGTCTTTGCATAATCTCTTCCATGTTGTTGTTTGTATCCTTTGATAACTATTCTTTCTTTATGCCTTTCAATCTTTCCTTCAACATTGCTCTTGGTCTTATAGACCCACTTCACTCCAATGATTACTTTTCCTTGCGGAAGGTCCACTAATTCCCATGTTTCATTCTTCTCTATTGCTCATATTGCTTCATCCATTACCGCTACCCATTTTTCTTCTTTGACTACATCCTAAAAATGGATTGGGTCATCTACATGAAAAAACTAAGTTTTGATCCAATCTTCATTTTTTTTAATTGCTCAAGCAATTTCTCAAGCCATATTTTAGAATAATTTTATGTTTCTTTTGGGATACATGTTTTCATATATTTCAAGAACTATTTATGTAATGATCCTATTATAACTAACTCTCATACACTTTTCTTTGTATATTTATATTAAGTTATTTTCATGGCATCTTTACAAAATGGTAGATCAAGTATTTATGTTACTTTTGGTACTTGTAGTATTTATGATGTTTTCTTGGTACTTGCAGTATCATTTTAATGAAATGAAACACTAACATTCAAATAATCAAAATAACCATTTGTGATATCATGAGAAACATTTTTGAAATAGGTTTCAAATGGGATCTTTTCCATGTGTTGTTGGTAGTTGGACCATGTTTTCTAATCTTTGATGGGTTTTGTAGCTTCTTATAGGGATTTCTTTCAACATTGCTAGAATTTTTTCCTTGCTACAATTTCTTCTACATTTTAGATAGACTTTGTAATAACACAAGATTAATTATAATTTCCTTTCATGGTCCTAAATTATCCTTTCATTATTTACTTGGAAGCTTTGGATCCCCGCCTTTAAGCTACTTACATGAAAAGGGTTTATTTAAGATGAAATTTTTATTTCGTCTTAAATTTTTCATTTTGTCTCAAATTATTATTGTGATATTTTTTGTTGGCAGGTCAATAAACCTTCTTTGCATGTGATTTAGTCTCAAATAATTTCGTCTAAAATTATTATTGTTATATTTATTGTTCGTGCATCAATAACCCTCCTCAATGCAAAGGCTTGTAGGTTTTTTTTATTTTGTGGTCAAGGTGGAAGCTCCCATTACCGAAGAATAGAGGGTTGATCCAAATAATGAGATGGTCACAGAAACACACTACATCACAGGGGCACATGATTCAAAAGGTGGATCTTCCCATTGATGTCTCCGTCCGAAGAGGGCAATGTCCTCATCTAACTCCCACTCAGGGTTCTCATAGAATACAAACTTAAGGTTTCATGTGGCACCTTTTTGCTTATTCTACAAGGTTTTGTGTGGATTTTTCCTACGTTTTATGTGGATTTTGCATGGCTTTTGCATTTGCAGAAGATAAATGTCGAGTACCAAATCTCCTCTCGATGCATCCAGGTTGAGCAGCCTTGAACAAAAGATATTTGGCAAGGTTTTTTGTGGCTTTTTCATTTGCATAAGAGACATTTCGAGTGGTTGAGCAGCCTCGAACTAAATATCTTTTGCATGATTTTAAACTGAAAAGGGAGGAATGGAAGACCAATTTAGTTCAAGTAACTTCACATTTGCGTTGTGACTATAGAGAAGCCAGAATCTGGCCACTATGTATTACAATGGCATGGCCACACATGCTTTATGGTGAAGAAAAGGATTTTTTCCTCAAGTAAATTTATGGAAATTATTTCCAGCACCTTGAGGAAGATGACAATGCTGAGGCTGAAAAGGATGACGAGAATTCAATTTTACGGAAGCTAAAGGAGAAATTTGATGAGTTCAATGCTCACATTTTGTGTGGAAACAGTCATTTGGGATCCAAGAATTAAATTAATTATAGTCGTGGTTGTCTGGTAAGGGTTTATCATGGCTCAATCTACTAGGGTTTATTTTGGGTCTGTCTGTTAGGGTTTATTTTGGGTCTATGTGGTTGAATTCCTTCTTAATTTTGGGTTTTTCTGTTAGGGTTTATTTTGAGTCTGTCCGCTTGAATTTCAGTTTGAGGGTATTGTCCAATGAGGAAGACTTACAGATTGTTTGCATGAAAGAACTATTTGTATATTTCTTTCATCATTTTGTAAAGTGTTTTAGGTGCAGAGGATATAGCAGAAAGAATGGTCGACAGGGGATTTACAGGCCCAGTAGGGTCTGCAAATGCCGACTTTGAGGTGTGTATAAAATCTTAAGTTATCATAACGCGTACCATGGCTACTAGCAGTCGGTTGATGTTTGGATACCATATTGGAATTTCATGTAAGATATGGAAGCTTTGATGTCGGCCTATTCTTTCTTACCGGAGTCACCTTCAATGTCACAATGCAGGATCTTCTGAAGCTTATCATTGGAAGATTATTACTTGGATGTGGAGTCATATTTTCTAATCAGTTTTGTAAATAGGTGATTCATATTCCTTCTCAGATGGAATCATTGATTTAATACTGAAATTCTTCTAATTGGAAAGCAATCACTCTTACGCATTCATTTCAAGGGAAATTTCCTTTAATGAGTAACTTATTTCTATGAAATGATTGCATTTATTGTATATTATATTTTATATAACTAGAATACAGATCTGTAAATTTCCTGACATGAATTTGAGAAGACAAACTTTGCCTGTAATTGAATTCTTTGTCTCTTCTTTTAAAACATATTGCATCGAAATAGTTTGCATTAAAACATATTCTATTACATTTTTCAGGTGTACTCAATTGATTCTAATTGTCCTGTAAATTTCTCAGCCACCTTATGCTCTGCCTGCCTTCATTTTGGGATAAATCTTACACAACATTGTTTTTCTCCTTCAGTCTATCTATTTGAACACCGATATGATGAAAGGGCCTTTATTTTAAAGAGACCACTAAAATAATCCACACTCACTCTAGCTAGATCATTGAAACTAGAAATCATAATGCCATCGAATCTATGCACATTCCATATGATTTTTACAATTTTCCTATGGTTTTTCAACTAGTTTTTTTTCATATTATCATCTCCCTTGTCCAGCCATAAGGCTTTGCTTTTGAGTCTTGGGTTGTTTTCTTCTCAACTAGTAAGGTTATTTTCCTTTTCTCCAACTAAATTACTATAACCTTATGATCCTCACTTGAGAAATAGGTAAGGTATTTAAAATATAACTCTTCTAACTAATTTTCAACCTCTTTTAAAACCCTCTCATCTTTAATCTTTTTCTGATGGGACCACTTCACAAGAAATTGTTTTATCTTCTTTATGTTAACTTCAAATTGAATTTTCAACATTACATAATCTCCCTATTAAAATAGGTCCACTAATTTTTTACTAAATTTATGAAATCAACATCCTCCAACCATTAGGAATTGAATTTGAAAGAGCTAGGGGATTTCCCCCCATCAACAGCTAGCTCCATAAGAATGGGAAAATGGTCTGAATCCCCACCTATACCAGCCCATTACTTGACCCTCATATGATCATTCTTAAACCCTTTAGTCAATAGAAACCTATCCAACCTTTTGGATATCATTTCTACATCCACCGTCTCATTTCTCCAAGTTAGCTTTAGCTTCATAGGAGCTACATCAAAATTACTATAGTTTTCCAACACCCTTAGATTTTTTTTTGATAAACGATCCATTATTGTAACTTCACCCCAAATTTCAAAGTTCTCTAATGATAATTTTACATCACCACCCACAATGGTATATGAATGACCCATTAAACTTGTGTTAAAAATCCTTTTATAGGAGTCCATGTTTGAGTAAGTTCCATACATATTTAGGAATATAATCTCCATCCTCATATCTCGTGAGAATAGAGTCATGCCTAGACTTGTGTCAAAACCTTAAGAATTAGAACATGAAAGAGATCTTAACCTCCATCTTGATATTAACCTACTAGATCTACCTCTAGAATTAGAAAATATATATTCCTAGCCATTTAAAACCTTTACTACATCCACACAAATTTTTTCACCTTCATTGATTGATTCTTGAAGCAAAAGAAAGCCAAATTTTGGGCCTCTAAAAGCCTTTTGAGGGTTTTATTTTTGTGGGTTGGCACCCCATAATTTAAATACATGACAATTGTTAGGGATTGAACTACTTTAAGAACTTCTTCTATGGACAAGTTCATTCCTAATTGAACCTCTAGATGATCCTTCTCTTGGGCTAGGAGAATATGGGAGTTTCATCCCTCTAAGACCATCAATTTTACCTTTCCTATTGGAAACACCCAAACCACCTGCCACACCCACTTATACATCACAAATTCCACCCTTTCTAGATCTTAAGAGATATATAGAATGAACTTCATATCCATTTTCCTCCTTAGACATGTAGGACATGGTAGTAACATTAGAGTTAAAAATTGGCTTAAGAGAAAGACCCTTAACAAATTGAGACCCCATTTTGGACCCAAACTACCAAAAAAATTGAGAGGAGGAAACCCTCCCAACCCTAGGATCCTCAAAATCAACACCCCAACCAATAAAACCATCAAATCCATTACCTATGGCACTACAAATCCCTTGAAACCCACTTAATAGGGTCACTTAAAGACATGCCTTCTAAAGGTGCATAGGGGTTAGGACTTAGTCTTGTACACTCAAGCATTAGCTATGGATGCAACACTCATCTACCATCGTGGATGGCTCATTCTCTACATCCTACAACATGATTTTTGAACCATTCTTAAGCATGTCTTCATTGCAAAGAAAGTCATGGGTGAGAGTTGAATTGCAACCCAAGTTTTTTATATCACTAGAAGCATCAATCCCTTCGATGAAGTCTTTCTATCACTTTTTATCAACTATATGAACATTCCCCTTCACCCAAACCTTTGGATGGAATGGAAAAGTATAATATTTGGTTACATGACCACAAACATAGCATAAAACACATTTGAATGTGATGCCACTATAGTCCAAAACTTGTGTAAATGAAAAAATTACCCTATGCAAAACCAAATCTAGAACAATACCCTTTCTTAAGTAATACCTATCAAGATTTAAGTTATATCCATAATAGTTGGCTCCTCAAAACTCATCTTTGCCTCATAAAAAAGCCCCAATGAATTACCAATTTTCTTAAACAACTCATAGGTCCAAATCTCAATAGGGAGCCTCAATACTATTACCCATATGAGCATGATATACATTCTCTTAGAGTGAGCATCAGAGAATGGAGTCCACCTCTTAGGATACATCATTGCTGAAAGCCTCCTCCACTAGGATTCCAAAAATTTCTTTACATCTTCTTCTGAATGCATAATGAAACCCATCCACCAATGTGTCGAATTAATTTTTCTAGCATGTATCCTAAAAAAGGCTCGCAAGAGTCTTTCAACTACAAATTGGGTGCATATCATCCATTCTTCTACCCATAAACCCTCCAAATGAATTCTTTTGATGCCATCTATACTACTTTGTGGAATCACACATCATCTCCCAATACTAGCATTGCTTGAGAGGATTTTAACTTTATACATTTATTTTTTATATTTTACTGTCCAATGACCAAGAGTTTCACTCCATTATTGCTTCTGAGATTCACTTGAAATATTGTTGTTGAAATTGGATTTGACCTTAGAGGTTCTTCCCATGAGGTATTAGTCTTCTTGATGTTTTTATCACCATCACATATTAGGAAACAAATTTTCTCAAGGAATGGACATCCTCATGAAAATATAAATATTGTTTAGTAGAGGAGAAAGTTATGAAGGCATGGTTAGCTAGAAGCCAAACTAACATAATAATTAGCATTATACACTTCCCAACCAATATAATAATAACAATTTATGCATGGTTATTATTGTGGAGAAAGTGTATAATAGGTTTCCACTTACAACTAAGTTTAAATCTATCCTCTCTATTGAATTATTTATATTTTTCTCTATTTCCATGGACTCTTTGATCTTCATTTTCACATAGTAATCAAATTTGGTGATGATTCTCACATCATCTAAGCAAACTTGGTACTTGGTATTTTCCAAGTGCTTGGCTAGATTAGGTCTCTTGGTTTTGTTATGCTTAATATCGATGTTACGTTCTTTCACTTTGATATGATATTCTCTTATGGTCTCATCAATATATTGTTTATCATAGAAACAAGGAATGGTAGATACACCTTTATAAGTCTTTGGGTGTATTAGGTCTTTGGTTTAGTCCACCATACCCCCAATTGTGATAGGGGGACCAAAGGTGACTTTAATATAACCTTTCTCAAGGACCTGGCCAGTTTGATTTTGTTCCCTTTTATGTACAGAAGGGTCATTTATGTCAAATAATCCTCATTTTGTTGTTTAGAGTAAGGCATTTTTTATTTTGTAACCACTTTATCAAAGGCTTTTTCATTATAAACATTACTTCAAAAAATCATTTCTACATCTCCCAATTTTTGCTCCACATGAAACTTGTTGTAGATTCCAATGGCCTAAGTCATAAGAGTATTAATAATGCCTACTTTTTGTGTGACACGGTGATGTGATTCAACATGTAAGTATCTATTAGTGTGAGTTTTCTTCCCATAAACCTGATGATCCAGAGATCCAATCTCATTCTTAGTGATAAGGACAATTAGAAATGGTACACTTTTGCTTTTCACCACCTCCATTGTGAATTTTATGTTATCATTCTAATTATTGAATTTTATATTATATTATATTGTTTTCATAGTCTATTGTATTCACAATCATAATTTCATACCCTTTATTGGCCTAAAGGATCATGATATCCTTGTTCTATCTTAGTCTTTTTAACATGACTTTCTCACCCTTGCTTATATTTCTTCTCAAAGGTCTAGCCCTTCTTATGGATATAATGCATTATTGTCTTATGTCCTCAATGGTTTCAATGAGAAGAGTTTTAATGATGGGTTCAATGTTGGATATCTAGACTTCAAAGGGTTTTTGGTGGGTGCAACAACAAAGTTAATTCCATAACTAAGAACCCAGTTTGTGGCTGCATCAAGGGGTTGGTTGAAGAGGTTAACAAGAGTGAATTTATCCATGCCTCTCATGTCCTCAAGGCCATGTTGACCATTAATATGTTTACCAAACTTTCTTATTTTTTCTTTATAAATTTCTTTCTTATACCCTTGCATATGGGCATAATTATTAAATCAATATTCAATAAGAGATCAAAATAGACCATATTTTCTAGCCTTAAATGTAGTGCACATGCTTTCTCAAATTGAGAATTTATTTCTCTCCTCATGTGTTTATGTTCTAGTCATACAAGGATTACATTGGAATTATTAAATATTTTATTGTATCAATAGGCGAGTTGGTTTTTTAACACAACAAATCTAGTGTAATTTTAGCATCCATACACCATTTTAAGAATGATTTAATGTCTTCTTTTTTCTTGATATGTGTTAACCTGAGATCCTGGGAATTTCCAGTAATAAGCTTGATATGTTTTT
Organism: Pinus tabuliformis; assembly: GCA_031772625.1. Classification (NCBI taxonomy): domain Eukaryota; kingdom Viridiplantae; phylum Streptophyta; class Pinopsida; order Pinales; family Pinaceae; genus Pinus; species Pinus tabuliformis. Next base: position 245,228,892 of record CM062810.1, on the reverse strand, counting down.
CTACCAACAAAAGTTCAATATTTTGTTCTTGTCCACTTATCAAGTAAATAGCCATCAAAGAATCACTGAAAATATGTAGATAATCTATACCTCCATCTATATAATTTTGTATTTATTTTATTTGTTATGTATAAAATTCTCTTGAAAGATACATTTGATTCTATCCAAAGGTTTTGATGTTCTATCCTCCACTACAGAAGCCTATTCACTTAGCTAAGAAATACAAAACCTAATAATGAAAGCCATTATAGAAAAAATTTGTTAAAGAAAGCCACAAATATAGCACCATTCCAAGATGGTACTGAATTAACAGTAGGGAAACCAAGTTTCCTTAATAGCCATGAAACTAAGGGAATGTCACTTGACATTTCCTAATTTGTTGAACTGGTCTACGGTAGGTTTTATTTCGATGTAAACCAGTGGTTGGTAGCTTGGCATGTCCTTAACTCAAGCCTTGAAACTGTGACTAACCAACCATTTGAAGGTTTCATCCAATTGTTACGAAAATTTGTTGTCTAGGCTTCTAATTATTACTAACAGTTGGTCTAGGCATTTCATCAAACTTTGCTTGAAACCTGTCCAAGACAACATATCCCTTGCCACATAGTTTTACATTTTTTGCAAGGCATTTAGGATTATTTCGTTGGAGAGACTACTCCTAAATCTTTTCTTCATGGGGCAAGTGTTGACTTCATGGCCTCTTTGCTACATGAAATTCTCAAATAGACCCATTGTCTATGCCCTATGTTAAATTCATCAAGAATTAAATCCCTATTGATAAACCCATGTACATTTATGTATATACATAGGAAATCAAAGGTGGCGCTATGTTAATGGTCTCAACAATACCTTGTCATAAAAATATATGCATATCTCCACGGATGCTTTGAATGCATGTACATACTGGTTGGGTCCATGTTGAGAATCCAAGTCATGCACCACTTTGAGGGTGTCTATGTTGAAAACTTCTACCAAAATAATTTCTTTGAGGCTTTGTTACATCTCAAAGCTTCTATGGATCTGTTGTGTACCTGATATGTGAGTTTTTCTATCAACATTTGACTTTTAGTTGATAACATGGCTTCGTCTTTTTAAGCCTTTACTTAATTTTTGGTCATAAGAGTTCAAGATAAATGCATTACTCACTTGGATGATTTGGCTCTTAGATGCATATATTTTTAATCCCATTATGTTTTCATATGATTAGGCTAATTTGTATTGTTGGTAGTGACTTTTTCCATGGCTTGATTAATTTGCCTTTTCAGAAATGTTTGTTATCTCTCATTACTTGTATTTGATAATTTGGTCTATGGTTCTATGGTTTTCACAAGTCGTACTTATTTCCAGAATTTTTTTATTATTGTTATTCTGTAATGATTTGTTTAGGTTATAGGCATTCAGATTCAGTTTGTGAATGTTTTCAATGGAACTTAAGCTGCAAATAAAATCATGTACTTGAGTGTGGGTTTCATCAATAAAAAATGTATTTTCTCTTACTGAAAGAACATAAATGGAAAATATATGAATTGAAAGAAAAAGTAGCTAGAAAACCCAATATGGTATGCTTGATGAGGACCAGAAAGAAATCCCATCCATTAGCATATTTCCCGCATCCACAAGAACATGCCATTCTAACGACGGTAATATTTAAAAAGACTTCTTATCTAGAGTTAGCTTGTCTTCATCCAGGCATGCATAAAAATATCCTAACTACCACATTGCTGGAATTTTTAAACCTTAGAGCACCTTCTTAACACTAGGATGGAGACCAAAGGGAATGGTGAGTGCATACAACAAGACATTAGTATATTTGCAGGTTTTAAAGGAAAAATTGCAGTAGGCACAAAGGTCATTATCATTTTTTGTCCTACAAAGTTTTACTTATTATTCAGCGTGAAGAAATAGACACACTTTGTGGTTCATTTTTTTTTCTTATAGTTGATAAACTGGAATTAGAGAAATAAAATGGAAAAAATTTCCAGGTATATCAATTCAAATTTTCTTATTTTTATTTTAGGGTAAATAAAAATACTTTCCAAATTGTGCACCTACAAAGTCAAGTTTCAACTACAGTTGATGCATTTAGATATATGGGAGATATATGAGAGCATAGTTAATGGATTTGAGATAGCCTTCCAAAGCAGGTCAAATATGGTGGACTATAATGTCAAAGTCTGTCAAAGTCTATTGTTGCCTGATTGTATGTTAGATGTATGGTTTCATATAGAAATTAATCATTTGTTCAATGGCCCAAAAAAATGTTTAGGGTAAGGTAGGGAGTAGGGAGGTGCATTGAAAATTCACATAAATGTTTTTTATATGTAAAATTAAGTAAAATAATAATAATGATACATAAAAAAAATTGGACTAAATAAGGGGGTGTGTCACAATAGTCAAGGACTTATATACTCTTTGCAACATAGACAATAGGATAGAGGTGTCCTGGAAAAAACTTAAAGGCCAATTCAAGCAAGTAACGTGGATAAAATTACTGTGATGGAAGGATTAGAAATTTAATCATTCCAAACCCTTCTAGAAATATAAGCTTGCTAATGCTTACTGATGGTTGATGGGCACTTTGTAGATTGATTCCAAGCTCACAAATCTTATAGCCTTAAACCTATTATCTTGAATTGGCACTACAAACTTAACGTTTTATTGAGCCCCATATTAAATTAAATAAATATTTTTTACATGATCTTTAGTTTATTGGGTTGGATGTAGTTATTTATCCTTTATTTGTGTCCCCACACTTAATTTATTTTTAGTGTCATGACAACAATTAATCATATTATTTGGTATTATAAAAGGCTCAAGATAACTTGATGTGAAGTCAATTCTTTGTATGACCACTTATACCACTTATGTTAGGCCAAAGTCATGGTTTCATCGAAATTGAACCTTGAAGTTGAGAGTTGATGAACTTAATGAAAACTTCAAATTTTTCTAGGTTCAACCCTATTACCTACCATTTCATTGGGTACTATAAAGGGGAAATCATGGAGTCCATGTGTAAGGATATGATTATTAAAAAGTTCAAGGTTCATCCTTCCACAAGTTCAAACTTTTCTAGGTTCAACCTTATTACCTACCATTTCATTGGGTACTATAAAGGGGTAATCACGGTGTCCATGTGTAAGGATCTGATTATTACCAAGTTCGAGGTTCATCATTCCACAAAGATCTTCTTTGGAGATATGGTTTCCTTTGTGAATTATGCATTCTTGCATTCATTGATTGCACATAATTGCAAGTATTTGTTATGAAAATACACCAGAAGCCCTCATGTGAGTCCTTGGAAAAGGACATTATCTACTCATTACTGATCGATAATGGCAGGCCTCATAATTTTGACTATATATGGATATTTTCAGGGATTGAGGAGAGGTGTACTATTCTAAGACCTAGTCATGGCATGGTTCGACATTACCTTATACCATTGTCATTGAAACAATTGATTTAAGTAGTGCTGGATGCACAACTTCACCCAAAGACATGTGATTAACTTGGATTAAATTGTGTCACACCCCTTTTCTTAAAAGAAATTCTTGAAAACTTATGGTCATTTTGCATACAACATATGAGCCTAATCACATTCTTTGGAGGTATGGGAAAATCAACCCCAATTCGAGTGAAAACTAGAATTTTTGGCCATGATAATTACTTGCGACTGATATATATGTTTTCTTTTAAGCATTTTCTTCCTTCAATTATGTCAGCAAGCAATTACACTTTCAATTATGTAAGTAGAAACAAAATAAAGATCACAATGCACAAAAGGACACCATAATTTTAGGTCAATGACAAGGGTAAAACCCAACAATAAATCCAACAAGAGATAAGTAAAATATTATGGTCAAAATAACCAGAATTTAGAACCAATATGAATCCAATAAATCAAAATGAAGACCGACCATAACTACAAAATTTCAACACATATCTCTCACAAGCCAAAACCATTCAAACTATGATAAAATGCACTCCTTGTATTGTCAAAGCACTCATGAAGGGTTATGAAGAAATATGGGTGCTCCATCATCCAGGATGGATCATATCTGATGCTTAGCTGACACTCCCAAAGCTTAAAATCTCCATTGGTTGCACAAATGACAAATCTGGTATATAAACGTATTTCCAGCAAGCTAACCTGGGACACCAAAACCTGTTAAATGCACACCTCATGTAATTTAAACATATAATGAGAGGAATTTCACATGGGATACAACTTCACATAATCAAAATTCCCAAAATTGTGTTCATATGAAAGTTATAGGGCTCCAAAAATGACAATTTGAATACTTTTGTCTAGTTTTGCTAGAATGATGACATGGAACTTGTTTAGTGTTCTTCATGAATTTCTTGACCTTCCCACGGTGTTGTATTTTCAATCTCAAACCTAAAAGCTTGTGTTGTTGCAAAATACATTGAAGTGTTCGGACAGAGGCTGCAAATCAGGTTGACATGGCCCAAAAAATGCATGCCAGCAATTGAATCTGCATGTCAGATGAAACTAAAAGGTACTAGGATATAGTATCCCTTGTTTAGTATCCTTATGCACTTTTAGATGGCATCAAACTAACCTCAAATAGAAGTTATAAACATCCCAAAATGCCACTTTGACTCTTTTTTTTTTTTTAATCTATAGTTGATGCATTCCCGAGAAAAATTATGCATATTAGGTGAGATCTGAAGCATGGAAATGGTGTAGAATGCTTCTGTAGACCTTATATTGTGCTCAAAAATCATTATCAAGCCTTAAATTGTCAAATTTAGCATAAAGGCTCAGACTTTCCAAAACATAGGAATTGCACACCAATGCTTTCTCTAAGATGAGATTGACTCAAAAACAAAAATAAAATATGCTAAAGAACAAACTATGTTGAATTCTTTTTGTTGCTGAAGCCCTAGGGACCCTCCTGCATCAAAATCCCCTAGTTAATATAATCATCTTTATCATGAGGTTGTTGACAAATCAAATACCATAGGATGTCTTGATATTTCTCTTCTTCCTTCTTCTGCCTGCTACAAAATCATTGGCCACTCATTACAGTCCTCTATCTAGTTTCCTTACCAACATAGGCTAGAATGGCCAACATATTTGTTGCTTACTCCCTGTTTCCTTTTTTTTTTGTATGGAAACTTATGTAGAAATGCAGAACCATTTATTTCATATAAATGGTTTCTTTCTATATTTCTCTACAAAGTCATGAGAATTTTTCCTTCCAACATAGGCCAAAAGGGAAAACATATTTGTTGCTTTCTTATAGCTGTTTTTGTTTGTTTGTTTTGTACTACCATCTTACATAGAAATGCATAGTTGTTTGTCACATATAATGGATTATATTTATACTTCTTTACGTTTTTTATTAGTTCATTATTCCTGACACATGGCTTTCCAGGTTTTTCTCACTAAAATTGGTTCAAGATTTCTCCCTGTGTATGAAGAGAGGCTTCTTGCTGCAGTGCATGAATTACTTGCCAAATGTTCCTACTTCAACAAAAACAGAGGTTCCCCAATCTCTCAAGAAGGAACTTTTTGATATTTGTAGGGTTTTTCTGAGCAAATATTGTGAACAAACATGTTGAGTTTGTGAATAAGTACAAATGGGACTTTGAACGTGATCTTGATCCTGAAAATACATCAACATTTCCACCTACGCTATATGATTTGATTAACCATTTAATACTTTGGAAGAATGTTCTACAAATTGATATCTAAGACAGATTTCCTGTTGCCTTCAAACTGGAGGAAGAATGCAGGGAAATGTGTGACTTTCATGTAGTTGATCTGGAAGTTTTGGGATAGTACTTTGCAAGTCATGTATGATTCTTTTTAAGCATATTCAACTACTGGCACTCTATGCCTGAGCATTTGTGGAATATGAAGGCAACATTCTTGTTTTCCATTTACATACAAGAATTCATATTTTGAATTGTCTTGTACACATTTATTGAAGGTTCTAAAAATTAACATGAATTTATTAAATCAAACATTGAAAAATATAGGAAAATGAATACCAAGACATGTTTAAGTTGTTCTATTTTCTTGCAGTTTCAAGAGGCTTATTAAATTACTTTGAAAATTATATTTTCATGACAGTTTGTGAGAAGGTTCATTTATATTGAAACTAATCTTCTATGGGTTATGATTTATGTGTGTATAGAATTCATGAGGATGGGACGATGGCTTCTAAATCACCTTTATTGGTATCTTGCAGGGGATTGCACCTAGCCATAGAGTGAAATTGGATAGATTTGGGGCTGATTTTCCCATAGTGCGCAAACATGGTAGCAACATCCATCAATTGACAATAGTTGGTTCTGATGGTTTAGAACAACATTTTCTTATACAGACTTTACTAAGTCCTAGTTCCATAAGTGATGAACAAATAATACAATTGTTTCGTGTCTTAAACAAGTTGTTTGACAAACACAAGGAGTCAAGATGCATGCATCTTGCCTTTCACACTCCAATCATTGTACCAGTTCAACCACAGGTGCATTTGTATTCTTACCACTCAAAATGGATTGGTCAACAATTGGTGCTAATTTTTTGACATGTGTTTATTTTTATTTAACTTTTGTGATGTCCTTATGATGCATAGGAATAAATTCTAGTATACATGTTTCTAGTAGAAGAATGAAATTAAGATTGATTTCTTATAGTTCATCATATTGCATCATCCAAACAAATTTCAAGTTTACAAATATAGATGAACTTAATTTTATTTCTTAGTTCATTAACATGGATAACAATTGAATCCATGTGTCTAATTTGGTTCTATGCTACTCATCCTTATAGTAAAAGTTAGTTATGTATTATAATTCTTATTGTTTAACTACATAATTAGGTGAAAGGAAATTAATGTTTAATAGTAATGATTTAGTGACCTGATGAAAAAAGTAGTAGATGGATATTTACTTGTACTATTCTCTTGAAATGTCATTGCTTCAAGTATGTGAAAGGAATTTTTCATAAGCATGAACCATTTTGAGCTGACAAGATTTTCTATAATGGTTTTGAAGGAAGCTTTATCTTTGGATTAGATATTTACCTGGCACCATTGCCTCACCGTGTAATGTTGTACTTGTTTACTTGATATGGGCACAAAATGAAAGAAAGGAATTTGGAAAGGTAGCCCACTTAACATTCCACAATTATATTACCAAATTAATACAAAAAATCCCCACATTTGCTTATCCCTACATTTTCCTTGGGGTGGGAAATTTACTCAAAGGGAAAGCTACCTTTCAAACCAAGTATATAATAATATAATTGGCTCCAATAGTTCTAGACTTGGTATGGAGTGATGCTTCTTTTGGAAGTAGAGTCAGAAAAAATTATGATGTTGAAGTGCTTAAATTACTAGTGGTGGAACTTTTCCATGGTGAAAATTTTTGGAATGGTCAATGATTGTTTGTCTCCTCTACTTAAAAATATTGTTTATGGAAAATGGATATTGTATGGTAGGAAGTGCAAGCACTAGTGGAGAATGAACTGTAAGGATTTTCTATTGTACTTTATTCTTGAGCCATTTTGACTATATAAAGAGCATAATTTTCTGCTTCATTTCCTTCTTAGTGCAAACATATGGATAGATGGATGAAGATGAAAATTTGTACACCATATGAGTTTTACACACACAATAATGGGTAGGAATCTACATGAGTGGATCCATACATCTATATTTGATGAAGTAATATCTCATTACATGCCCTAGTCACTTTGAGTAACTTGAGTAATGTTTCAAATTTATTTGATAGGATACAAAAATTATCATCCATAGTTATGCCAACCTCCAGCTGGGTTCCTATGAAAAATGATGCAGCGATGGAGGTCGGAAAGAAGGTGTTCTCTGCATAGTTTTGTCAGATAATAATGCATATGTAATGTTTACGTCTGGTGGTCAACTATCTTTGTTCAAGATGAAGACATTTGAGGTGAGGCATTCTTTTCTTAGTAAATAGGCTGCTTGCATTTATTTCTTGTTTGCTTTAGTGACTAATCCTATCATGTTCTTTTCATATATGACTGTTGATTAGTAAATGTTGTTATTTTCCTAATGTAGCTGCATAGAATCCCAATGGTGGCTATATTGTACAAATTCCCAACCATCAACTGATAATTCATTGTGTGTAGAACTAGTTTCCTACACCGCTACCAATCATAGTCATTTGGAGTCGATCGAGAGATGAGGAATTTGTCAATCTCAACAAAGAAGTCAGGAATCAAAAGAGATAAGCATCAGGTAATTCGTTAACTATTCCAATGGTTTCCCCATGCTATCTCTAGGAGAGATGATCAAGCCTCGTGTTTTTATTACCTTGCTTAACCACCACTTCAAAATCAAAATCGTGGAATAGAAGCAACTATCAGCAGATCTAACTTTCCAATACTGGTTTTCACAAAATATTTAAGCATAGAGTAATATGTTAAAAACTGAAAGGGATAGCCTATAAGGTAATGCTAGAACTCCTACAACACATACACCATAGAAAATCCTTCACATTCTGTTGTGGTGTAGTTACACTCAGCACACAACAATTTTCTACTAGCAAAATATACAGGGTAATCCAGTGTGCCTTCCCCTAGCTATGCTAGAACATGTACATGAAAAATTGTGTCCAAAGCACAGTTCCCAAGCATTGGATGAAGAAGAGGGGGATAATATGGGCATGAAAATTAAGAACATCCTCGACCAGTATGGCATATCACTTAGTGGGAGGGGAAATAATGGAAGGAAAAAGGTGTATGACATTTGCATTTGCATTTTACAATAAGAGGCAATAAACACTTGGATCGACCAACACCCTTATGTTTATGAGCTCAATATGGCACCAAACCGACCCTCTTCTTGCATTGATGCTGGTCTCAACTTGGAAAATGATTCATGGTGTTGCTTTTCGCCTATGCAACAATGAGAGGAGAGAGAAAGTAGAGACTTAAAAGGGCAAGAGAAATATAGATTACAAAGTGTCGATTTTGGTTTATGACTGACTCCTCCTAGACAAGAAGGATAAACAAAACTAGAGAGATTCACACTACCAACTGAGGGAAAGTGTCTTGCTCGCAGAGGAAGGCCTTCAACCAGCAACAAAAGGAAACCATAGAGTAGTGGCAGGACAAGGAAGGAAAGGAAAACCTTAGAGGCTCATCACCTTGCGAGGGGTTTTCATGACCACCATAAGACTAAAACAATTAGGCAGATGAGGAATGCTAAGGACAAAGCTAGGGATAAAAGGAAGACCATCGGGCATGAGAGATTGAAAGTTGAACTAGCAGGAGTCATACCGCACGCCAACTGCACTAGAAGTTGCATCACGTACTTCACCCACACATTGGATGTGTATTGGCATGGCAATAAATCCTTCATGGGAACCTCAAAAAGTGCAAGAAATCACGTTTTTCTGTCAAAAATTAGAGTTTTGGATAGATAACAGACCCCCCAAAATCTCTTTTATGGATAATGTCGATCCTCTTACCCACTTAGTTCATTTATTCAATACAAGAGGATTGGATCTCCATACAAACCACAAATAATTACCCGCTTAGTTCACTTATTTAGTACAATGGGACTCAATCCCCATAGAAATTACAAATATTTGGTTGAAATTGCAAGGGATTTGGAGCTCTTAGATAGGTTTCCATTACTGTAGGAGTGGTACTATTAAGTAACTTAGCAACACACTCTCAGTTTTGTATGATGGCTTATGTATATGTACCTCATTTTGGACATAGATATACATATGTTGTAAACACTTATATATATATATATATAACTTAATAGAATATGCACATTGTCGAATGAAGGCTGGAGAGTATTTTTCTTACCATCCTAGCCTTACTTGCGAGAGATTCTTGTCCTTACTAGCTAGAGAGTTGCTAACTTTGTTGGCGAGACAAATATTTCCTTACCAGCTTGACCAACTAGAGAGTATGTGTCTTTCTCTTGAATCCATGATCTTCTGTCATGTAGTGTTGTAAAACATGCATGACATGGATGAAAATTGCCTTCATTTTGAGACTTGAGGTTTGTGGATAAATGGTTGTATTTTAGCATATATATGCAATTTCAAGGACAGTTATAACTCCTCACAAAAATTTTAAAAGGGTGCTAGCTAAATGGAAGAGCAAGTGAGATGTCATTTATTTTTAACTAAATACTTTTTATATTGATCTTTTTAAGTGGTGAGATATTTTTCTGGATTCATTTTTTACAGCCTTTATAGAGAAAAAATGATATTGTATTGTCTTTAAATATAAATTTTTATTGTCTCTAGTGGAACACTATGTCATTAATCTCAACAGTTGTCTCTAGAGAAACAAATGAAATTGTCTTCTAAGAGACAATAATGCCGTTGTTATGTATTGTCTTTATAGAGACAATTTTTTAAGACAACAATTTTATACAAGAGAATATTTAAAACAATACCCCATTTTTTTTGGTCCCTAGTTAAGAAAATTTACCCACAAATTGTTTAAATATTGTCCTAAAATACCCTATATAATAATGTTAACAAACATAGAATTACTCAGTTATGATTCTGGAAAATGGAAAAGGAAAAAGTTGTTAACCCCATAGAAATAAAACACTTTGAAATGGAAATTAATATATTTTGAGGAATTGGAATTTCTACAGAAGTACGATCATTGACTAATGCTTGTTCTTTTCGATAGGGTTTAGAAGCTGTTAAATCAGACTCTGTAATTTTTGGAGATTTCAAGTTGAATTCCAGTGGAGAATCACCTGATTCTGATTTTGGGAAATGGAAAAAGGTATAAATGGTTGACTTTTTACGCTATCCCTTTCATTCATTGTCATTATCCAAATGAAACTGACAGACTTACTAAAATCAGGTCCACGTTGAGCTCCAGTTGCGCACCTGGCCCACTTTGACGTAACAGTTGGAATTAAACTGTGTACAGGAATCGCGAGGCATAGAATAGGATCCAATGGGATCAAAGACGTTAGACTGTGTATTAATGGAACGACCACGTAGGGAGTTGGATCCAATGCAAAACATGGCGAGACTATTGGTAGGCAAGGCAATAGAATGACAAATTGAATGAATGAATTAAATTGGATTAACATCATATTTCAGTTTCAGTTAATGTGCCAAATATTTCAAATGCAATTATGCAAGAAGCCAAGATTATCATGGCCTAATTTATGTAAGGCCAATGTTGGTCAGTGGTGTTACTGGTAGTTAGTGCACTGTCACTAGTAGAGCAGCCTGGAAGGGAATTGAATAAATGCGGGACTAGAAGGAACCACGCATGTGCGCAACACACTATCATTCAAACTGCGTAAATCAGCCATCAATTTCAATCATATCGTAAATTGTGATTTCAATTTTGGTCAGTATGCCATAAATCCTAACAGTGATAAGAGGCTTTATCCCTTTGAAGGAAACTAAAACTTGGCAAGGGAACTAACAGTTCCAAATTATAAGGCAATAGTTTTGTCAGGGTTGACGAGCAATGCACAATGAATACAAAATGGTATCTACTAGCAATTGTCCCAAAAGGTACAAAGAGAGGTCGATAGGATTATTAAAAGGAAGAAACCTCTATAGATAGGCAAGCATATATAAAGCTCACTAGTGACAAAGGCAATAACCACGATGACCATCCCGTACTAGTAGATTTGATATTAAAAGAACAAAACCAAAACCAAACCATTCACATTTAAATAAAAAGTAAATTGCAGTGTTTTACATGGTAATTGAAAAGCGGCGAAATTTGTGATTTGCAAATATTAAAACAAATCACTTACATTGCTGGTTGACACTACAATTAAAGCATTAACTAATTGTAAGATGCTTTTTGTAAACATTACTGTTCACTGCATAAGAGCACCTTTGCGGGCAGGTGCTCATCTTCTGTTGTAGTATGAGTTTTCTGCCTTTGCTGTTCCCCAGAGCAAAGTGATACTCGGATGTTCAATTTTTTGAGCATTTTCTTATTATGCAAGACAACTGCGTTGTTTGTTGCGAATAGGTGCACGGACTCGTCGAATGTGCATTTCTCTTCATGTGTAAGAGATGAACTTGTTCTTGACATTAGGTGTTGCCAATCTTCAAGTGTAGATATTCCATTCCTAAGATTTGCAAGTATTTGCTGGAAAGCAACCTGGGATGGCACTTCCATTCCTAAGATTTGCAAGTATTTGCCGGAAAGCAACCTGGGATGGGCTAGCTCCTTGTAGGCCCACAACATCAAAATCTCTTGCCCATCCACATCACAATATCTGATTAGCAGCAATGCATCGTCCAAACTCCCAGTGATGTGATGCTGAAGTCCGTTGGACATAAAATACTTGAAAATCTGCTAAATTGCTGTTGACTATTGTGAATAAGGACCTCTCAAGAATTTAACGATATTACTGATAGCATATGTGATATCAGGTCTCACACCTGAAAATTTGCTTAATACCAGCCCAATATTACAATCTATAACTACTCAAAAAAAATTGCTTAATACCAGCCCAATATTACAATCTATAACTACTCAAGATTTGACTAACATTGCTGAAGACATATTGCAATATCAAGGCTCGTTGTCATGTTCAAAAACTTTTAATCTGATCCTTTTGTAATTTTAAAATTGTTTTGAAATAAAAATCTGGAAACTGAAAGTGCCAACAGCAACATCAAAAGAAATAAAACAACAATAATGATTTTACCAGCAATGGTGCATAATCTAGATTCCTAAGGTGATCGATATCTCAGATGATAAAATGAGAACAGAAAGCAGTGCAAAAATGGGGATTAAAAAAAATGTCACGCAATGGTTTCAAAAACATCAAAAAAATGCTGTTGGAGTCTAGATGTTGAGGCTCCTAAGTCTGTTGCAGACTCAGCAAATACTCTCAAGAACTCCCATATGAGAGCAGTCAGACCTGAGTCAGGTCTGACCCGAGTTTCAGCAAAAGAATTGAAAGTTGGTAAAAAAGCGCAAGGGGGAAAAGAGTCTTGTTTTACTGTTCAGAAAATATTACTTCCAAGTCAAACATATTTATTCAGGAAACTCAATTTTGAATCCCTGAAGTCATTAAGAAACAGAAAACAAAACAAACTGGAAGTTACCAGTCTGCGGGCTCCAGGTTGTTTTAGCCATCCCCGTGTCAAAGCTCATACCCCAATGAATCAGATAACTTTTGCACACACCCAATCTAACTGACCTCAGCCACTTGTGGGAATCATATTACCACTATTGCTTTCAAGGAAAACGTTTCTTGAAACAGTACTAACAGATATTGTATATCTTTTTTAGTATAGTCTGTAGAATTTTGAAACTTTTCCAACATTTCCTGTGAACTCTCATCAGGGAAAATAGATATGACAGATATTCATATAGAGATAACTTAGATCAACATCATGACATACAATTAGTCTCTTAAATTAAGAAAAAATATCATCCTGTACAAAGGTAACTATTCCATATACCAATATTGGCTCTGACTTTTAAGTTTTCACCTAAACTGAGAATCTTCCAAAGTTACCATGCAAAAGCATTAGTTGTAGAACGAAAACCCACACATGGAAATGCACTTCACAATCGACTAACTTAAACAAAACAAAAGTAACATTTGTCATTCTCTATTGTTGTTCTGCACAAAAGTGGTTTTGAGGGGAATATCAAAGGAAGAAGGCTAAACACTATGTTTTTATCCTTTTCCAGTTTGCCATCAGCCAAATCGAGCCAGTCAATCTTTGTCAAAATTGCAAGTTTGAATCAATAAAATTGTTCGTTTTAATGCAGAAATGGATTTGGCACCCTTTAACACTTCTACTGCAAACAGATTGTAAAAATTAACATCTGATATGTGCAATTCCATCAAAACCAAAACGATTCTTGCTGGATTTTGGGATAAAAATACTGATTTCCCTTCTTGCTACTTTAAGCAGCCGGAAAAGGACCATTTCATAGCACATTTAGACTACAGCATAGTAAAGTCAAAAGATTTCACTAAAGACAGAAATTTAGAAATGGTGCATAATCTAGATTCCTAAGGTGATCGATATCTCAGATGATAAAATGAGAAATATATTTTACTTTTCAGTCCATGAATATATGTTAATTTTCTTCCAATATCTCCTAAAATGGCAAATGAAATGCTACCAAAGTGGAGTTGGCTTTTATGCCCCAAGCAAAGACACTCCAACTCTAAACAAAGGGCAACAGGTACTACTGTTTCTCAAGCCAAAACATCATATAACAGTTTTCTGAATGAAATGCCATTAATTCATTTAGAAATTGATTATACAGAAATATACTGGGAAGAAAGCAGTATCAAAATCCTATTGAGGAAAAAGAACTACTCCGTGATTCAAAAACTAATTCCCCAAGAGAAATGAAATGCCATTAATTCATTTAGAAATTGATTATACAGAAATATACTGGGAAGAAAGCAGTATCAAAATCCTATTGAGGAAAAAGAACTACTCCGTGGTTCAAAAACTAATTCCCCAAGAGAAAAGCAAGAAAGGGCAGTTATAAGGGAAAAACACAAAAGAAGACTCTATTAAATCTATGAAAAAAACATTGACAACAATTCCCAAAAATATTTCATGTCTGCAACTCATGAATCCAAAAGAAAACATATCTTCCTAAAAACATATAGAAAGGAAGAATATAGAAGCCTCCTTAGACATCGTGTGCACGTAATGGATTGTCAACATGATGAGAGGCCATGAAACCCAAATCTATTTACATATGCATGGGTGTCTGCATATGTGGTTGTGTTGTGCATACCCCCATAATTTGGGATTCAAACGTGTTCATGCACAAACACCCACATATAAAGAGAACAAAAAAGAAAGTAAAACCCTTGCATAAGGCTTAACAACACAGGTGTTCCTGAATAAGCTGGTAGCCATGTGATTTTCATGGAATATATTCTCACCTGTAACTTATTAGGCGAGAGAAAGGAAAAAAATAAAAATACCGCCTACACCAAAAAAAATTAAAAAAAAAAACCTACAACCTCCTAACTGTTTATAATTTGTCAATTGGGTTTATCTCGGGTGATTTGGAGTGATGATTGGAATCTTCCTTATCCAGTTTAATTCTGGAAAGTAACATGATGAGATTTGATGTAATGACTTTGAGCCCTCCCTATCCAGATTTAAATCTCGAAAGTAACACGATCAGATTTGATGTAATAAGTTGTCAATTGGGTTTATCTCGGGTGATTTGGAGTAATGATTGGGATCCTCCCTATCTGTTTATAATTTGTCAATTGGGTTTATCTCGGGTGATTTGATTTGTAGTGATGATTGGGATCCTCCCTATCCAGATTTAATTCTGGAAAGTAACATGATGAAATTTGATGTAATGACTTTGAGCATTCCCTATCCAAATTTAATTCTCAAAAGTAACACGATGAGATTTGATGTAATAATTTGTCAATTGGGTTTATCTCAGGTGATTTGGAGTAATGATTGGGATCCTCCCTATCCAGAGGATTTAATTCTCGAAAGTAACATGATGAGATTTGATGTAATGACTTAGAGCCTTCCCTATCCAGATTTAATTCTCGAAAGAAACATGAACCTGATGAGATTTGATGTAATGACTTCGAGCCTTGTTGTTGTTGAAGGGCAGGAACATACATCATTCATTTTCAATGTAAAAAACAGGACATAATCCTCATATGGAATATAAAGATATTTTCAATGGAATATAAAGATATAGTCAATAGAAGGGCAGGAACATCCATAATTCATTTTCAATGTAAAAAACAGGACATAATTCTCATATGGAATATAAAAATATTTTCAATAAAATATAAAGATATTTTCAATGTAAAAAACAAGAACATCCATAACCCTCATATGGAATATAAAGATATTTTCAATGTAAAAACAACTGCATAAATATCACAATTCAAGACATTGAAGCAAACTAATCTCACCATTTTATGTTCAAGCATACCAAAGGGTTAAATAATGAACGTCAAAATCGAACAAAAAACAACAGCAGCACGCCGAATCCATTAGCTCTTCACAAATGAGATTCCTAATGGGTATAGAAAATTCATAAAAAAATATTCTAGACAACAGATACAATATACTGGAAACAAAGTAATCTTGCTACTTTACAGTCCAATAAGCCAAAAGTATGAAAGAAGGTTGAAAACAACACCAACAGCAAAACGTACCCATAAACAAACAAATAACCAGAAATGAACGTAACCCATCAAGAGACATTGTAGTATGCCACAGATCTGAGATATCGAAGACAAAGCACCTAGTGTGATCCTCCGAAGCCACAAGTAAAAACATCCGTGCTTGTTAAGCATGGAATAATGTTTAAGACCTATTCTTCCCCAGCACAAAATCAAAATCAATACAGTTTAATCTTAGAATCTTATTGTTGCATGAACCAAAGAGCAAACAATTCCTTGCACCTCAGACAAATACAGATGTAATAGTAATTTTAACCAACGGATCCTAGGTATTGAAGACAGATTAAAACATGAAGATCTCTACAATACAGATCCCTAAGGTTAAGGATAGACAAAAGCATACATGCATACACACAATATTACACAGAGAGGGGCAGGCAGGCAAACAAATAAATTTGCATCTTTTTCAAAAAAGCAAAAGCTATGGAAATATATTTCATATTAATGATATGATGCAAAATCATGGAAAAAATTATTATTATGACGCATCTTTGATGGAATAGAAAAAAGAAATCCCCCACACACAGACCTTTCCTGACCAGCAGTGTCCCATATCTGGGCCTTCATCATTTTCCCATCAACATTAATGCTCCGTGTTGCAAACTCCACACGCTATGGAAATATATTTCATATTAATGATGTGATGCAAAATCATGGAAAAAATTATTATTATGACGCATCTTTGATGGAATAGAAAAAGGAAATCCCCACACACAGACCTTTCCTGACCAGCAGTGTCCCATATCTGGGCCTTGATCATTTTCCCATCAACATTAATGCTCCGTGTTGCAAACTCCACACCAATTGTAGATTTGGACTCTAGGCTGAATTCATTTCTAGTAAATCTGGAGAGCAAATTGGACTTACCGACACCAGAATCCCCAATCAGGACCACCTTAAACAAATAGTCATAATCATCATCGACTTTGTAAGCCATCTCCACACAGCACCAAACGAACTCTTGGGTGTGCTCAAGAACCCAAAACCTGAATGAATAGCTGTGCAGTTAATTTCACCTTATAGCAGAAATCCAATAGCCGGTTCAATGGGTAGATAATGAATATCGACCTATTATAGACACCCAATATCTGGTCGGATGGATACACAATGGATATCAAGCTATTGCAGAAAAATAATAGCCTTTCAATGGATACACGATGAATATCGGCTTATTGCGTGAACCCAATAGCTGGTTCAAGGCATAGATAACGAATGTCGACCTACTGCAGACGCCCAATAACTGTTGGATGGATACAAAATGAATGTATCGCAGAAACGCAATCTCCCATGAGAAGCCTGCACATGATATTGGTAGGGAATGGGGCAAATGACATTTCCATCTTGATTTCTAACCCTGGCCACATTTGAAGTATCAATTAAAAGCGTATTTGCACTACCATGTCTCCCAGATCTTCCCACACTCTAGTCAAATTCTTATAACATCCATGAACTGCATTGCCCTGTCGGTTGATTCTCGTTATGATACAGCCCTCAATGGAATAAGAAAGAATCATACCAGAACTGCTACCTCCTAAAATGTTCTGCAACACAAAATCATGGACCTCTCTAGGTTTCCTGACCACAGAACCACCTTGAATGCAGAAAAACAAGCCAACAGAAATCTGCAAGCGTGAGGGTGCACAAACACAATATAGGGGTCCACAACCAAATTACCATGGGCAAAAGTACCCTTACTTTTGTGAACAAAATGTGCCAGGAGATACTCTATACTGATTACCAGCAACTTGTCATATTTCCTCACTGTTATTTCTTTCACCATCTTTCTCTGCTCCGACTCTGCCCGTCCAGAGAATCCCCTTGACAGGCCCTTTGGAATGCCTTGCATCTGCTAAAAATTCTTGGGGATGATGAAGCAGCCAGTGTCACCATCTTTCTCTGCTCCGACTCTGCCCGTCCAGAGAATCCCCTTGACAGGCCCTTTGGAATGCCTTGCATCTGCTAAAAATTCTTGGGGATGATGAAGCAGCCAGTGTTGACATGGTAAGGCAACATAAAATCGGATCATCCTTTGTGATTGCAAATTGGAATTATTTATCTGCTCTTTTGAAGGTGGACACTGCAATAAAATTGGATCATCCTTTGTGATTGCAAATTGGAATTATTTATCTGCTCTTTTGAAGGTGGACACTGCAGTGAATAAGATACTTTTGTTTGGAAAAATAATCAAACAGCCATTTGGAAGATGGAACTTTGCAATGCCTGCACATCATTTGTACCAATTGAATATCTTTGTTTATGATCTGTAATTTTTTATGAATCATTGGAAACAAGAGTAACGGTTTGACACAAGCTATGCCAGAGGTATTATGATTAATACAAATATAAACTAAAATGGTTCAACATAAAAGTAGGATATAGTTCTCGAGTAAGTTTATTCTAAAAACTATGTATACATATTCCTTTCACAGACAAGAATTCAACATCACATTGTGATGCATTTCCAATCTCCTAAACATTTTTGGGGCCCAACTCTAGACTATACCTAACTACCCAATACTAAATAGTGGTTGGTTTTCTCTGAGAATGGTCAATTAACTTGCACGAGATGATTGGGAGCACGAAAAAGTATTTACAGATGATGATCATGCAAAGCAAAAGAAATTCTCTTTAATTTTGATCTGTCATGGCCGTAAGCTAGATACATTTGAAGAAACATCTTTGTTAATCCATGGACAATTAGTATGTAGTTTTGCTTTTCAACTGAAAATACTTAGGCATCCATATGCGCACAGTATAGATATCATAACCTACAGCTATCATTAGACAATCTAATTTTCAGACTTGGAACCAATTATCTTTATCAAAGATGAATGGGGTATTATCAAAAATAATATTCAACAAAATGCATTTTACCAGTTTACTGACCTGCAAATCATGTGACAACATCCAGATGTTTTTTCAACAATTTGTCCACATTTTTCCATTCAATTCATCTAATTCCATGGACATTGTCAATTAAAGCTTTTTTGTGATAGCAGGTGCTGGATTAAAGGCTTTTTGATCAGGTGTACTAGTTTATGTTGATGGGTTTATCAAGAATGCCATCCAAAATGTGAAAAAACTTTCCTCAGGTTCATATTAGGTTTTGCTTGGAAAAATATATAGATAAATACCTCAGGCTACCAAAACAGTGCCAGAACAAGAAAAATATAACTAATCACATAGTCTAGATATCATTATGTTATTAGAGAACGTATCAGGGGAGATGATTGTTGGACCTACCAAGACTCTCTTCATGGATGAGATCTCGACAGGACTTGACAGCTCGACCACGTATCAGATAGTTAAATGCCTACAGTAGTTTACCCATCTCATGGATGC
Source organism: Pinus tabuliformis (assembly GCA_031772625.1). NCBI lineage: Eukaryota > Viridiplantae > Streptophyta > Pinopsida > Pinales > Pinaceae > Pinus > Pinus tabuliformis. The sequence goes on along the minus strand of CM062810.1, from coordinate 245,209,357 downwards.
AACAATTCTCATGTCTCTGTTGCAGCCAGCGCAGAAACGTTTGATTTATTTGATGACATAATACTCTTATCAGAGGGGCAGATTGTCTACCATGGACCTAGGGAGAATGTGCTGGAATTTTTTGAAAGCTGTGGTTTCAAATGTCCTGAAAGAAAAGGCAGGCACCACAAACTTCCTACAAGAGGTATTCAGGTTATAAAATTTCAAAATATTTATTTCTTTCATCAAATCGGTGCTTTCTAATTCTAATCATACATTAGACTTACATTACCTCGCCAATATCCCATGGTTACAGGTTACATCTAAGAAGGATGAAGAGCAATACTGGGAAGCTAGATCAAAATCATGCTCAATGAACCTATAGAGAGGAACCTAGACTAAGAATCTCACATTGTTATCTAAGAGAACAAAAAGGAAATTTCTTCCATATTTCCCCTTTTGGCACATAAGGGAAGATTCATGGGAGAATTCATGCGTATTTTGTATATGCCTTTCCTACCTTTTGGATAAGTCTTTCATCATTTTGAACGACATCCAACCCAATTATAAGGGCTGATCAAATTGCATTGGTGTCTATAACTAATTTCTTTCAGGTAATACTAATTGATAAGGTTTCATTAGCAAGTGTTGCTAATGAATGAATGTAGAACCCTTTCATATATTTAGTTCTTAATGAATGTAAATATCTCACTCATGGTATTCTCAATTGATTAAAAATATTAATGACCATTCATTGTAGCAGCAGAATTGACATTTCAAGGGAGGTTTTTTTCACCCTGAAGGCCTATTTGGATGTCAACAAAATATCAAGAGGCAAAGATTTAATAGTGGTAAACTTTGCAGAACAAAAAAATAATCCATCAAATGTAACCTTTTTAATTTAATTGTTGTTCTTCTTTCTGCAAGAAAAAACATCATTGCAGGCTTTTATTTTGAAGGGAAAAATATCAACCAAGTATTTGACAATGACAATCCAAATGTGTTACTGGAAGTGCTGATCAAAGATTTAAAATTGTTTGGTGAAATGCTTTAGTTTGTGATTTTATGTGAAGAATGTTACAAACTGTTGCTTTGACATTTTTCATCTAAACTGTAAGAGAACCCTGGCGGTGCTTTTCATTGTATGCCATTGCAGCAAACAATGTTGCTTCGCTATTACATAATCTGTTATCATTTAAGCCTTGTGACATTCAATATTAAAAGATCTGTAAAAGTTAAATCGTCTGAGGAAAGTTAGTTTGAGAGTGAGGCGTGATGATCTGTAATCACAATGATGACTTGGTAAGGGAATATATTAGTTATCCCTGGATTCAAGGATCAACTGTTTGTCTTATGTTTGTGAGAACTTTCACATGCTTTCAAGAATACAGAAATTGTAGCCTGAAGAATAGAACACATATTTCATTAAATTAGGAAATATTTTATTACAAGGACAATGACTAGAATTGAGCTTTTTGGTTATTTTGAAATTCTAGATCCATCATTTAATTCCAAATTTAATGAAATATGTGTTATAGTCTTTAATTACAGGCTTCTCTATATTGGTTTACCTTTCACTTCACTTGAGTTTTAGCTATTACACGGTGTACTTATTGCATACTCAAATCTTTTCTGCAGCTTCCCTCATTTCTATTCCCCACACACCAGTCACGGAAGCGCTGTGCAACACATGTGTATATAACCCACTTCATTGATTGCCAGCGGCAGATGAAATCTAACCCCTTGTGGGCTGCTTCCTATGGAAGTTCAAGTGGTCTATATGGAAATGGTTTAATAGGAACATCTGCAAGTACTGCTCTGGCACCTGGAGGTAGATCCCATGACTTAGCTTGGACTTGTCTCAAGGATAAAGGAAGTGCTGATGTAAATTCTATTCCTGTAAATGTAAATGGGGCAAAGAATAGGGAAGGTAATCCATGCATGGATGCACTGGAAATAAAGTCTAATTCACAACCGCAAACTCAACCATCACAGAAAAAGAGTCCAATATTTCAGGTATGGTGGAAATTTAAGTTGACATTTAATGAACTGTTGACTAATAACAAACTGCATTGACATTTAATGAACTGTTGACTAATAACAAACTGCATCGGTGTAATATTTCATTTTCTTCTGCAGAATGGATCTATTTTTAGTTTGCCTTTTACTGGTGCAACTTCTCTCAGTGGCAGTAGTACAGGAGCTGGTAACACAACGGAAGGAAATGTTTTGGTAACTGCAGCTATGTTTTCTACTGGCAGTACTACATCTACATGCACTTCTTCAGTCAGTGGTGCTGGGAACAGTTTACTTGATGGGAGTGTTGCAAATGCTGCAGTTTTACAGGCTCAACTACTTAATTCTGTCATCCAGCAACCTACTTTCCCTTTCTCTATATCACCTGCTCTCTTTGGAACAACATACAGTGGACCTCTAGTACCACAGCAGGTTGATGGTTCATTCTTGAGCAATAACTCTGATAGACAACACTACATATTTTTTCAAATTTTCTAATTTATCAATGAGATTTTGTCTTTATGGAATTTTGTTCTTATAACAATACACAATCTTTTGCAGTTGCCACATATTTATAATCACCCATTCTATGAACCTCATATGATGTCTCAACAGTTGGCTAATCCAACCTCAGTAACCCCTGGTCAAAAGCAGCCAAAGAATTCTCAGGGCCTTGGCAGTTTTCCTGCCTCAGAATCTTCCCAGCTGCAACATCAACATGCAATCTCATCATCACAAGCTGGAGTTGTATCACAGAATTCAAACCATATGAATGAAAAGAACATTCCAGCAGATAACAGATCAGCTGCAAAAGTACAGCTTCCAATGGTTCAAAAAAATGCATATGGCCAAAACTTTCCTTCAGGGCAGGTCTCAAGTTTGAATTCTCAATCTACAGAAGTTGCTAGTTGCACACCTACATTGCCAGTTCATTCTCAGGATTTTAGCTTGATGACAACCTTTGGAGTAAAGCAAATGGGAAAAATGAAGCAACAAGCAGAAGCACATTTACCATTCCAACAACAGAATGCATATCTTTCCACTCAAAATCATGCAACTGTTCCTGGTTTGCAAACACAGTCCAAAGGATTTGACTCTAAATCACAACCATCTTCTATGAATAATAAGATAAATAGAGGACCTATTAGTCCTGATTTGAGGCTACCTAGTGTTGCATCAATAACGGCTTCACAAGGACAGACAGCTCAGAGCATGGTTGACCTTGCAAGAGGGCAGAGTCCATCCCAAAAATCTACCCATAACCAACCAATCTCTGGACAAGCTCACCAATATAGCATTCCTGCTAGTCACAATCAACAGAAGCAACAACAACAACTAAGAGAGAGAGTGGTAACAACTGCAGTTGTAGATGCTGGGAAAACCACCAATGACAGAAGTTATGGTAATGGTGGTCATGAAGAAAACCAAAAGACATCTGTTCAAAGAAATTTGGACAAGTCTAATGTATTAAGGTGTGAATGGGAGCCTTCTAAAATTCTGCAAGGTTCTCAAACAAATGCTGAGCCAAAAATAGTAAATAATGCTACGGCAAACATGATTACATTTTCTGAAGGCTCAGTTACTAAGGCTGCTACCTTTGGTAAGCTTCCTACTGAACAGGGGATTCATTTTCCAGGGCAAGATGCATGTGTTGTTATTAGTCAAGGGTTAAAATGTGGCCATACTACTCAGGATTTACCTCAGCTGAAAGCTACTACGATTGCATCAGCAGTACCAATTTTGCCCGATATATATAGTAATTCACCTCAAGCTCTGCAGAGGGGCTTAAGTCAGGGACAACAGTCAAGGGGTGAACAACCTACTCTGAATTCAGGTCAAATGCAAAGGATATTGCCAGGTCCATCTATACCTTCAGCTGCTGCCACTGCCACTATGCTTTGTGTCCCATCTGTTTCGAAATCAGGGGTTGGTGCTGTTAACAAAAATTCTCTCTCTCGGAAAGATTCTCATTTATCCCAGCAAAAATTATCTGTGGTCTCAACTTCAGTCAAGGGGTCTTCAGCAGCAACAGCAGCAAATATGGTATCAATCTTGGGCTCAGGTCCATCAGCAACAACTCTACAAGGACAACTAAATCAAAATCATTACAATATACAACAGCACCAGCAACATCAGAACTTGCGGCATCAACAATCTGTGCAGCTTATCGATTCTGCACAGAAGCATCATGGGCAAAGTATACTACAAAATTATCCTTTAAATCAGAATTATTCACACCAAATACTCAAGCAACCTTCACCGCAGCAACAACATCGTCAGGTTGGGCAACAGCTTCTTATCCACCAACCTCTACAATACGAAGTTCGGACACAATCTCAAGTCCATTCACAGCCTATACATCAACAGCCAACAACGAATCATCAACAAACATCACAACATTTGCAGCAATCGTTGAGGCAAATTTTGCCCTTGCCTCAGCAGCTTGGGAGCATACAACAGCAGCACCTCAAACAAGTACAGCCAGCTATTCCAGCATCTTTTGGGATCACTGTTACTGGGAATCTCTCACACAATCTAGGGTCAGTCAACGCAGGACATGCTTCATTTAGTGTAGTTTCTAGCAGAGTGACAACTCCAGCAAAGTCAACTGGAGAAATCATTACACCTTGCCCTGATTCCAAAGTAAACTTTAGCGATGGACCTATACTTCCACATAGCCGCAATGATGGAACTTCAACTCCGCAGCATATTACCAATACCAATACAGTTTCTTTGCCTTACCCGAGTTCGATTTCACAGTCTATGCATAATTCTGGAGCAGTTGAAAAGCTTAATGAAAAAATAAACCAATGATCCATATTTGAGTGCTTCATATTACATATAGAACTTACAAGTAAACCAGAGTCTTGAGTCCAAGAATAGAAAATACTGCCAACCAACAATCACAGGGATCAGATTAGTTCAAAAAATTAAGTAAAAAATAATAATAAGGAAAACAGATTTAAAGTTCAATAAGCGCAAATGCTCAGACATAAAATTGAAGTCCCAATCTTATGGTGCATTTGGGTATTAGAAACAGGTAGTAAATCATACAAAGTCCAAGAAATGCCAGAACCAGCATTGCTGCAGCCACCACAATTAAGGTAAATCGCCTGGCTCAGGAAAATCACAGCTTATTAGCTTAATGCAAGTAATAAAACAAAGACAAAACTGGATTAATTAATCCAGCAGCACAACTTCTCAGATGAGTAACTCTGACATGCAAGTTAAAGATGTTGTTCCAGAGATGCTTACACATTCTCCAGTACAGCCCTTATTGTCCGAGAATTGTCTTTGGTTCTGGACTCCAGATCATTTGTTGCCCTATTCAACTTTCTATTCAAATCATCAATGTTTTGTTGGTCACTTACAGGAAGGAACACTTGGTCTACGCCCGTAGTTTTTGCAAGGTCAAGATACCCTGACACATTTCTTAGGCTTTGGACTGTGAACTCGGACTGATCAACAACATAATCCAAGGTATGAGATATATTGCGATGAAACTTATCCTGTCCAACATAAAGCAAGATGCTCCCGGCTCTGCACACATCAAGATGAACATATCAAGATGAATAACCCTCAAAGAGACATGGAAAGCTTTAAGGCATAAGAAATATTATGTTAAGGTCAAAGAAATGGAAGACAAAGCATTGGGTGTCCGCAATAAACACCCAAAAGCCCCCAAAAATGACCAAAGGAGAGAGTCGTGTGTGATTAGATTTGAGTTCTGGCAGCCTTGGAGATGAGAAAATCTGTAGCCAGATCCACTTGGCTGAATCTTGCGAAACAATAATCCTGGAACTCCGGTGTAAATGGGTAACAACTGACTAAAATGACCGAAGAAGAGAGTCGTGTGTGATCAGATTTGAGTTCTGGCAGCCTTGGAGATGAGGAAATCTGTAGCCAGATCCACTTCGCTGAATCTTGGGAAACAATAATCCTGGAACTCCGGCGTAAAATGGGTAACAACTCACTGTAAAATCGGCTGCAGAAACCACGTGTCAGGGGTGTGCCGCTCTATTCGTATGCCACGTGTTAGCATGAGGTGCCGCTCTATTCGTACGCCACGTGTCAGCATGAGGAACAAAGGGACGACGAAAGTCCCTTTCAAAGAAAGGCCTATCGGCCTAAACATGGGCGTGAATTCTTTATTCCTTCCTATAAAGAGTGGAAACCTAACAACCTGGTCATCTTATACGTCATGTTTTGGCTTCATTTATTTTAGCCAGTGTTACACTACTTTGATAAAATTGTAACTAGTTATACTCCTCCCATTTCAATGTTGAATGTAAGAATGGTATACAAGATGTAAAGAATATCATCAATACTATAAGAAATAATATGCAAGTTAAACAAAAATTCTAAAATTGTATAGCAATGTGATATTCACTTTTTACTATATCAAATACCTATCTCAATGTTAAATGAAACAAGATTGATAATTGCACGGTAGCATAGTCACTATTTTTTTTTTTTTTTGGGCTATTGATATGTTGGGGCAACTACAGCAATGCCAAGGTCTCTACAGGGTCTTTGTTTTGTCATTATTCAAGAACTCTCTATTTTTCCATAATATGTAGTTATTCCCCTCACTGAACACTTCACGGGAATATTAAGATTTTCATATTATCTCCCCTACCCCCAACATTTCTTCCTTCTCACTCCCGACAATGTATCAATTTAAATGTTATTGTTAATATCTATAACCTTTTAAGTGTTATTGTTAATATCCATAACCTTGATACATTGTGCGGATTGTGGAGGTGCAAAAGAAGAAATATCCGTTCACACCTTCTCACTCTGCACAATGTATCAATATTAACAATTTTATGTTTTAAATGCATGCAATCATGTAATTTTTGTTTTGTACCATAATGTTTTAGTTTCAATTTAATGTTACCAAACTTAATGAAATATTTTTTAATACATCTCCTACACCACTCCCTTTATGATTGATTGTACCATCAAAAAGTAATTTTCAACTCTTGATGCCTTGTTTTTCTTATTGTCGTCTTGTTATTATGCACATATGATATCCTCATCCAGAAAATCTGTACTCATTGGCTCGTAGTTGGGTAAGGTATGGCATGCCAAGTGGTCATCAACTCCTTATCCCTTAATTCTTTCTTTGTCACTTAGGTAATGTTGAATTCACACAAGAGCAATTTCCACCTAGCTTGTCTGCTTATTAATGTTCGCTTCTCAAAACAATGCTGAAGTGGATCCATATGAGCTAGGAGAAGGATTGTGTTAGACCACTGTGGACTATGGCTACTGGGAAATACCCCTTTACTATTGAGGGGAGGCATGCTCCAAGAGATGTCATCAATCCTTACACCTTTGAGCTTGATCTTCAGTCTATACCTTGGTTTCCATATGGTCCTTCCATGCAACGGCTAGCCTAGCAACAACCATCACTGAACCCTAGTAGACGAAACCTAATAATATTGATGATCAATGAGATCCAAATGAGAAGAAACTATATCATATAATAATAACAATGAGGGGCTATGCTAATATATGACTCCTAAAGAAGTGAAGCTATCATTCTACAAAGGCAGAGTAAATCTTAAAATTACAAACAACAGTGGTTTGTTGATACATTTTGTTGAGTTTTGAGGAAGCACAATGAAAGCTTCCTCTGCACTCCACACAATGAAAGGTTTGTCATTCACTCTTTGTTTTCCAAAGAGGAAACATGGAAGTGTAGAGGTGAGAAATAGTTTTTCCACACTCTCACACCTCTACACTTTTTCACTTCCCAATTTATTGATACACAATGTACCAAAACTAAAGTAAAGTATACTGCACATGCAACTAGAATTTCCTGGCTAGCAAGGGAGGATGATTATCATACTAGTGTGTGGTAGGACATATGGGTCACTGCAACCAACGAAGGAGACAACCACGCTAACATTCAAAAGAAGAAATGTACACGCATGAGGGAGTGAGATCTTATAATGTTATGCTAGCCCACAACGTGCAGATTACAGTTAAATTATTACGGGTATATTTTATAATTAGTCATGTCTAATTTATATGTTTGATTAAACACACACAAAATAAAATGATTGTACAAACTATATCAATTTAGGTTTGGTGCAGTTTAATGGTTTTACGTTTTGGGGTTTGCTTGTGTCAGGCCAGGTAGTAACTCCACAAAGCAAAAACTGATTCGTATTATTCATTCAATCAGGTAGGTCTGTTATATACATGAGGGAGAGATTGTTCAGTTCATCTCCCGATGACTGTTCACATTTCTCATTTATTTATTTCGAATATTTCAACCAATCACAAGGATTAGGTGTCAACATTCCCCCCCTTAATCTGAAGGGATGTTGGTGAGTCCAAGCATCATTTTGAATCATTCAAGCTTTTCCCTTCTAAGTGCTTTGGTGAAGATGTCTCCAATTTTCTCATTTGTGGAACAATGATGGAGATGTATTGTTTTGGCCTCAACATGATGTTGAATCAGATGATATTTAGTATTGATGTGCTTCATTCGATCATGGAACTTTTGGTTCTTGGCCAACTTTATTGCAGAGGTATTGTTAATCATGAGTGGAATTGATTGTACTTGTTTTACCTGCAAATCTTCAAGAATTTTCCTGAGCCACACAATTTCTTTTGTTGCTTTAGCTGCTGCCACATATTTTGCTTCTGTTGTGGAATCTGCTGGAACTGATTGTTTGCGTGATCTCTAGGAGAGAGCTCCAGATCCAAGACTCATAGCATATCCTGAAGTAGATACCCCAGTTTCTTTGTCTCCATCGAAGTCTGAATTAGAGTATCCAATCAAGCTGAAGTCATCCACCCGTGTGTACTTGATTCCAAAGTCTTGAGTTCCCTTCAAGTACTTTAGAACTCTTTTTGCAGCAAACCAATGTCCCTCACAAGGCTTTTGCATAAACTTGGAGAGGATTCCAACAACAAATGAAATGTCTGGTCTGGTAGTAGTAAGGTAGTTGAGACTTCCTACAAGCTGTCTATACTTTGTTCCATCCTCAAATTCCTTTCCCTCAATAGATGTGAGCTTTAAGTTTTGTTCCATTGGAGTAGTAAGAGGATTGCACTCTGTCATGCCAAACCTATTCAACAAATCTCCAATGTATTTCTTTTGAGAAAGAAATATGGACTTTGGATGTTGGGTTACTTCAATGCCAAGATAGTAATGAACATAACCCAAATCAGTCATTTCAAAACTTTTCCCCAATTCCTTCTTTATGGATGCAATGTGGCTTTCATTGTTCCCTGTCATTAAAAGATCATCTAAATATACCACAAGATATACAACTTTTTTGCCAACTTTCTTGACAAATAAAGTTGCATCATCAAGATCAAAATGATTGAAATTGAGTTTCAGAAGATGCTCAGTTAGTTTTTCATACCAGGCTCGCAGTGCTTGTTTGAGGCCATACAAGGACTTCATAAGTTTGCATACTTTATGTTCATGTCCTTTCACAGAAAATCCTTCAGGCTGGGACATAAAAACATTCTCTTTTAGATCTCCATTCAAGAAAGCAGTTTTTAGAATTCCATTTGATGGACTTTCCAACCGTTCTGAGCTGCTAGTGCAAAGAGTGTCCGGATGGTAGCCCATTTTGCTGTGGGGGCAAAAGTATCCTCATAATCGACCCCTTCCTTCTGTGCAAAACCTTTTGCCATAACCCTAGCTTTGTGCTTGTCAAGTGAGCCATCAGATTTATACTTGTTCTTGTAGACCCACTTGCAGCCAATTGGTTTGGTTCCTAATGGAGGATCAACCAGCTTCCAAGTGCCATTCTTTATGAGGGCATCATACTCCTTTTGCATCACTTCTTTCCATTCATCATGAGAAGAAGCTTCTTTAAAGGAATTTGGTTCAAAATTTGTAGACAAGTTCAATTCACAATCATAAGAAACATCCATATCAACAGGTGAATTAGAGTCATCTACATCACCTCCATTTTGCCGGTTTGAATTTCTGGTTCCTGTCTTTCCAACTTCATCAGGATGAACACTTTCAAGTGTCTTTGTCAGCCACTTTGGGGGACCTTTCTGAGATGGTCCAGGCTGCTCTGTTGATTGAGTTGGGACTGAATCAAGACTGAGTCTCCCAATTCTATCAATTACATCACTTAAAGCATCATCCATTGTTGGAGTTTCATGCAGGGGAGAGTGTTCTTCAGAAGAAGATTCCACATGTTGATCTAGTATAGGAATCCCCCCTTCAAGATGTGGAATCTGATTATCAAATTCTTGAAATGATTTTTCTTTTGCAAATCTATCCAAGCGATCAAGTTGTCGCTCAACAACATAGTCAGTTTTGGATGATTAAAGAAAAATTACATCTCTAGATACAATAAAATTTTTATTTAATTCATCATAGAGGCGGTATGCTTTGGAGGTGTTTGAGTACCCCAGGAAGATACACTTACGACTTCTAGCACCAAGTTTGTTTCTATGTACCTTTGGTATCAAAGCATAACAGGTGGAACCAAATACCCTGAGATGTTTTACCGAAGGAACATGTCCATACCACATTTCATAAGGAGTCTTGTTTCTTATAGAATTAGATGGACATCTATTCTTTATACATGCAGCACATAGAACAGCATCATCCCAAAACATTATCTTTACATTTTTGAAGAAAAGCATGGATCGTACCATATTTAACATTTTTCTATTCATTCTTTCAGCTACACCATTCTGTTGGGGATTATAAGGCACAATTGTTTGATTTTTTATCCCATGTTGGTGAAGATAGTTTTCAAATTCATTTGATGTGTATTCTTTTCCATTATCAGTGCGAATAGACCCAATATGATATTGTGCATCATTTTCAATCCATTTATGAAAATTCTTGAATGTTTGAAAAGCATCAGATTTGTTCTTCAATAAATAAACCCAACACATTCTAGTGTAGTCATCAATAAATGTCATGATATATTTATTTCCATTTGCAGAAGGAACAAGCATTGGACCACATAAATCTGAATGAATGAGTTCAAGTTTCCTATGTGCTCTTGAATGTGAATCATGAAAAGACTGTTTGCTATGCTTTCCTAGAATGCAAGCATCACATTGCCTAAGTTTCCTAGGAATTGTAGGCAAACCAGCAACACCATTTTTCTTCAACAAGCGGAGACTGTCATAGTTCAAATGTCCAAATCTAGCATGCCATAATAAACTTGATGGAAGTGTACCTTCTTCATGATGAGAATTATATGAGAAATGTTGTGCATGAGCAGAGGTTCCTTGCAGTTTGAGAAGCCTTTCTTCTTCTATTCCCCTCATGACAAGTGAGTGGTGAGATGCTTTTCTTACCTCAAGCTTGTCATCAAACATATGAATGGAGTGATCTTGCTGGCGGATGTGAACCAAGGACAACAAGTTTCTCTTGAGTTGTGGGAGATATAGAACATGATCCAAAAGAAAGTCTGGAATACCAGGCAGTTTAAGCCTAATTGTGCCAAGCCCTGATGGCTTGATTTTTGATTGATCTACAAAGTATACTTCTCCATCAACAATGTCAGTGAAATCTTCAAAAAAATCTTTTCTATGAGTCATGTGACAGGTTGCTCCTGAATCAAGCAACCAATCATTTTTCCTTGAAGCAAGTGAAGCATTAAACAAATCTCCATTTACTCCAATGTTACATTATGCCTCAACATAGTGAGAAGATTCAGGTGCTTTACCTTTGTCTGTATCATCAATTTTACCTTTCTGTTGGTTTCTTTTCTGCTCAATTTTGTCCCATGGTAGCTTGCATGTAGAGGCATCATGTGATCCATTTCTTTTGCAGCGAATGCAGTGCAAATATGCCTTTTCTCCTTGAGAATGTCTGCCCCCCTACCTCTAAAATATCTTCCTCTTCCTCTTCGTCCACCTCTTCCTCTCGTAGAATCTTGAGTAGGATGCTTTTCTTTATGAGCAAGGCACACAGTCTCTTCAGAAGATTCAGGGGCTATCTTCTTTCCAAAATCTTTCTCTCTCTCAGCAAATTTTTTCACAAGAGAGTCAAAGGTTATATCTTTGAGATTTCCATTTGCTTGCAATGACTCAAGATAATTGGAGTAAGTAGGATAAAGTGCCTTGAGAAAAGAAATAAGAGGAATATCCAATTCAACCTTAGTAGATTTGATATCATGCATTATAGACTTTACTTCAGATGCAGGAGCAAGAGGACCATTATTTTGCAGTTCAAGAGTGAAGAGTTTAATCATGAGTTGAACAACTTCAAGTGCCGAATGTGAGTCATAGAGTTCTTTCAGCTTTTGTAAGGCTTCAAAGGCAGTTGAATATGACGAAATATGGCAACTCACCTCTTCATTTATAGATGCTGCGATTAATGCATAAGCTTTGTTGTTCTTGTTTTCCCAAATGACGAGCTCTTTGTTTGAGGTAGGCTATACTGGGTCATTGTCTCCTTCTCTGACACACACTCCTTTACACAACTCATTGAAAATGAGGGTGTGTTTTATCATCCGGGACCATTCAGGATAGTTCTCCTTGCCAGTGAGAACTATTCCCACCATAGATATGATTGAATGCATTGTAAAATCCAAGAGCTGTAAAAATACTTCTGCTGCTAAAAGAAAATTGATTCTGATATCAAAATGTATTCTGGCCTCAAACAATATATTAAACATAGTCAAACGCAGGAGCGTTAACTATGTTAGTCACTTTGAAAACAACTTTATGAAAACAACACTATGGTAGTCCAAACAACACTATGGTATAATACATATGTATGTATTATCAAATAATACAAACATTATACCTCGCTGCCCTAAAAATCTTCACCGCATATATGCCATGTCCATCATATAAAAGGTAATGTGAAAAAAGGCTAACACGCATATACTGTTACCATTCAAAAGTACCATTCAAGCACAGATCCACTTCAATCTCTCCACGACGAGACTCCAGAAAACCGCCAAAAATTACAGAGCGAGCAATCCAGAGCCAGACCACTCAAAAGTCGTCAAAAACACAATAAAATCATAGATAGGGATCGAGTCACGAGTGCAACATTGGCGAGTTTCCATACAAGCCAGAAATTCACAGATTTCAATCAAATCGGTGCACTAAATGCAGGAAAAAGAACCCAAAACTTCGAATTTTTTAATACTTATACGTCTCAGACCCGGTCGAGCTTCTTACAACCGATATACCTCGTTTTAGCGTGCAGTTGACACCCGGCTTCCTTGTCGACGTGTCAATCGGTCCATCTCGGAAATTGCTTCTAAATACCAGAGAAAGATAAATCGAGCCAGTCTTTAGATTCAAACAAGTGAAGAGACAAAACGCTTGACAGAAAATGTAACACCAATACAGTTATGTCTCTGTCCTCCTTTGATCCATACGCAGGTCAATTATCTCTCTCCATACGCTCTGTCATTGCTCGGCTACAGCTCGCACTAAACAAGATTTTGAACCAACATTCCCTATCAGATCAGTGAGCCGGAGTGAAGTTGAAGAAAACTAGCGACGGTATGACATCCAGCTTCGGATACGATGGATCGGGCGGTGTGATTTCCAGTCATCACAGTAGTTGTCATGGATCAAGCTTCAGCAATGAGGGGTCGTCTGGTGCCTTTGGCCCGGGTGACGACAATTACAGGGGCGCACACAATCACGCATGGTATCCGGCATATGAAAGCCCACCTCTTATCGTTCATAGTCAGCATGAATGTCCGAGGAGAGCCTCTCGCAGAGCTAAGAGGATTTGGTGGACTCTGAACATTTGGAAATGGGGCTCAACTATTCCCGGATTCTGAGAGCAAATAGATTGTTTGTTCAGGGAATCTCTATACGAAAATCGTAAACCGGCGTTTCAGCAGCGTATGGGAAAAACACAGTATATTTACACAGGATGCGCTGTTTGATAGGGTCAGCAGTATTCAAGGCGAGCAGCATAACAGTAGGAAGGCTTGACAGAATCTGGCACCAACGAATATATGGGCAGCGTAACAGTAGGAAGGCTTGTCAGAATCTGACACCGACAAATATATGGGCAGTGTATCGCATGGAGCAGGCTTTGTATGGAGTAGAGTGCAGGTAATGGCCGACAGAACGTAGGCAGTACAGGCACTCAAACAAGGGAGTTACAAGGCCCAAGAGATAAAAAAATGCGTTGGCTCTCATACCATGTCAGGCCAGGTAGTAACTTCATAAAGCAAAAACTGATTTGTATTAATCATTCAATCAGGTAGGTCTATTATATACATGAGGGAGAGACTGTTCAGTTCATCTCCCGCTGACTGTTCACATATCTCATTTATTTATTTACGATAATTCACCCAATCACAAGGATTAGGTGTCAACAGCTTGGGTAGATTTCAATTACATTGTGATTTTTTTTTATTATTTCACATATGTTTTTGAATGTTTAAATAAATTTTGTGTCTTGAAATTTTTTGTAAAGTTTAATATATGTTGCAAATATAGAAGTAGTCATCACTTATTATGTGTATTAAATTATAAATACATTCGAGCATAAGTTCTTTGATCATAAAACATTTCATGCAATAGGTTGCAATTTAATCAAGTTTAAGAAAATGTGGAGATTTGGACGAAGCATAATGAAAGGTTCCTCTTCACCTGCACACTCCCCTCAATGAAAGGTTTTCTATTTGCACTTTGTTCATCAGAGAGGAAATTTGGAAGTGTAGAGGTGTGGAGGTGCTTCTCTACACTTCTACACTTCCACAATTGTTGATACACAATGTATCAAAACAAAGGTGGAGTATATTAGACATGAAACTACCACCCAACGAATAGAGCTAATTGTGTGGAGGTGAGAGAGTGTGGAGAAGTGTAGAGAAACACCTCCTCACCTCCACACTAAAATATTTATCCAATAGTTACAAAATTTCCAACTCTCAGCTTTTGCTGCCTTATTTTTCTTATTGTTATCCTCTTATTCTGCACACAAGATGTCCTCATCTAGAAAATTCGTCCTCAAACATAGTTACTGATCAAATGAGAAAATTATCAATTACCTGTTCTTTTGAGGTAGCAAAAAAATCACCCAATTTTGAAAAGTGGTTATTCAGAATACACTTTATTTTTTGGAACGTATTTTTGACACTTTAAACTTTCTTATGTAACATTTTTTTTAAATGTTAGTGATTTTCATGCTCATTTTGAAAAGTGTTGATGTAGCATGAGCTCATTTTTTTAGAGGGCTTATTTTTGACACTTTAAATTTTTTATTTATCAAGTATGAACATTTATTAAAAAATGCTAGAGGTTTTCTAGTTGGTTTTAAAAAGTGTTGATGCAACATCAACCCTTTTTGTTTAGAGGCCTTATTTTTTACACTTTAAATTTTCTAATGTATTAAGTGTGGATAAAAAAAATTAAATGTTGGTGATTTTCATGTTCGTAATAAAACATAAAAATAAAAAAATAAAAATAAATGACAAAAAAAATTAAAAAATATATATAAAAAAAGAGAAAAAAGAGGGAAAATTATAGACAGGGATTGCCCTATTGTTCTTAGAAAAGATAAACCTTCGAAGAGAAACATTAGCAAACCTAAATTTGAAGACATTAAATCTTTGAACAGTAACCCCAATATTGTTGTTCTTGAAGCCAGTAAAGGAGGGGGTACTATGATCTTAGATAAAGAGGACTACAGAAGAAAATTGATAGATCACATGTGCAACAACGAGAGCTATATAAATATTAGTAAAAACCCCCTTAAAAAGGTTTCAATAGTTTTTGCCTTAACTATCAAATCTAATTAATCCGTAAGCTCCATCAGCCACAAGCTCATTGAGATCAACCCTCCCACTCTGAGAATTTATGTGCTTCCTAATATTCAGAAAGAATGGGTCCCCCTTAGACCTATTTTCAATACAATAGGTGGGCCTATGTATCTTCTTGCTAAATATGTAGCCCGAAAGCTTAATCCTTTAGTTGGTCATACTAATTCCTTTATTAAATACTCTTCCTCCTTTATGAGTGAGTTAAAAGAGGTTAAATTTGAGCCTGGTTATGGTTAGCTTTGATGTTGTTTCACTTTACACCAACATCCCTATTAATGAGGTTGTTGAGGTAATCAATCGCATCACTGACCAGGATATAACCAAGATGGTAGACATTTTCCATATTTTCCAACTAGTTCATGGAGGATTTTAAATCTAAGGCTTTAGCTTCTGCTCGATTTCAACCAAAGAGATGGAAAAGGTTTGTTGATGACATCTTCATCTTATGGCCCCATGGTCATGATAATTTGGATTTATTTTTTTAGCATCTCAATAATCAATCCAAATCCATCAAATTCACCTTGGAAATAGAGGTCGATGGTAATTCTCCCTTGCTTAATGTTTTGGTCTCAAAGAAAGATGATGGTTCTTTCTCTCACCAGGCCTTTCTTAAGAAAACTCACACTGAGCAATATTTGCATGCGAACTCCCATCACTTTCGAGCCTAGAAGCTAGGTGTTCTCAACACATTGGCACTCGGTCTTTGAGGGTTTCTGATGAAAGCCATCTAGGGAACGAGAAAACCCATCTCCTTAATGATTTTGAATTGAATGGCTATAAAAGATACAAGGGTGTCAGAGCCTTTTCAAAATATACCAGAGGTCCTAGGAATAAGAAAGAGTCTAGTGAAGTGACCTCTATTTTCCAACTCCCCTTTATCCGAGGGACTTCTAATAAGATTTTTCAGATTCTTAGGAGGTACAAGGTTTCTCCTACCTTAGCCCCTTCAAAACCATTCGTGGCTCCTTAAAATCAGTCAAAGACCCTGTGGAGCCTAAAAACATGAAGGGTGTTTATTTGAGTCCTTATTCTTGCGGGACCACCTAATTTGGTGAAAAAATTTGGTCCATAAATCAGAGGATTTAGGAGCACGCGGTTGAAACAAGAAGTTGCATGACTCGCTCCTCTGCTTTAGTTGAAGATGTTGAAAATACTAAACACCACTTATGTTTAGAGGATTCTCAAGTCCTTGCTAAGATTGATCATTTCCATCACCGTAAATTAAGGGAAGGCATCGATATCAAGAAAAAGTATAATACACTAAATAGGGATGATAGATGGAAGATTAGTAGCTCATGGATTCCATCCCTATATTCCTAGGCCTTCTCGCCCCCTCGCCTTTCTATTTATTTTTTGTTGTTATTATTATTATTATTATTATTATTATTATTATGATTATGATTATGATTATGATTATGATTATTATTATTATTATTATTATTATTATTATTATTATTATTATTATTAATTAATTAATGTTAAACATTATTTATTATACTAAATTATTTCCCTCTTTTATATTTTCTTATTTATATAATAAAATTCATTAAAACAAATAATAGCTTCTTAACATAGTGAATTGCTTAGTTATTATTTCTTAGATTTTTCTATTAATTTTTATTTTTATTTTTTTCAAGGTTGTTTCTAAATAATTTATTTGATTTAGATATATTAACAATAATGGAAACTTTTTTCTTTTATCATTTATTTTAATATATTATATAGTGTTCCAATATTATTATTTAATTTTATAGTCGTTTGAATTTATTATTGCATCTCTACTATAAACATGAGGTTTGTTGATCTTATTTTCCATTCTTTTCTTGATGATGAACCTCAGTAAAGGTTCGAAACACGTTGATCCAAAAACTTATATGATCTATCTGGAAGAGTTTTGCTTGGTAAAAAAATTCAAATAAAAACAAAATTAAAAAATAAAAAATATTGAAAAATAAATAAATAAATGGGGAAATTATTTAAAAAAACAAATAATTTAAGAAAAAAAATAAAAATTAACCCCAAGAAAAGAAACATCAAAAACATTTTTTTTGAAGTTAAAAAAAATAAATCGCATAATTGAAAAAAAAATTAAAAATATTAAATTAAAAAAAGTAAAAAATAAAAATACAAATTAAATTAAAAAAAAAATCAGAATTGTTTTCCCTTGGGTAGGTCGATTCTGGGAATCGTCTTAGGCCACCCTTGGGCCTGGGAAGTGATGGTCAAGCTTGATCTTGGTCGCCCACGGCCGTGGGGCCTCAGCCCTCGGCAGGGCAGTGTTGCACAGCCCCATCCTGCCCCGGTTTGAGTTCCTGCAAATTGAACAGCTAAGGACAAGCTTGGAATTTTCCACCCAGGGCCATGGGGTCTCAAACTTGGGCAAGGTGGGGCAGTGTAACTTCGCCCCACGCCCATGGCCTCCCAAGATCGCAAGGCCTCAGTGCTAGGTAGGGGGGGAGGAATTGCACCATGCCACCTTGTCCATGCCTGATATCCCACATCCATGGCCGAGGATGGTCTATGTCGATTCCCAAAGTTGGCCTAGCCGCCAAAGGCCGCCGCATGGGGCAAAAAAAAAAAAAAATTAATTCTTTTTTTTATAATTTTTTTTTAATTATTTTTGTTTTTCAAATTTAGTTTTAGTTTTTCTATTTTTGTTTATCTTTTAATTATGTGGTTTTATTTTTATCTTTTAACATTAAAAAGATGTTTTTGATGTTTTTTCTTTCATTATTTTTATTTATTTTTCTTAAATTATGTGTTTTTTTAAATATTGTCCCATTTATTTATTTATTCTCTGATATTTTATTTTTAAAAGTTTTAATTTTCAGAAGTTAATTTTGTTTTTTTTTTTTTATGTTTTTGTGGTTGGTTTTATTTTCCCTTTTTAATATATTTTTTGTAATGTTTTTTTGGTCATGTTTTAAAAAAAATATATGCTTTATTACTTGTTATTATCTTTTAAAATTTTGTGTTTTTTTATTATTTTTGTTTTTATTTTTTCAATGTTTGAATTTTGTGTTCTTATATATATATATATATATATTATTTTTTCCTTTCTGTAGGGTCCATGTCGATGCTTGACTAGCAACCCAATCCCATTATGTGCAATTTGATAATTGATTTTAAAATTTTCATTATAATGAATCGAGTCTGCCCCCACAATGTCTCAATTTCATGGGTGGTCTTTAAGTTTTCATTACAATGGATCAAGTTCACCTACACTACCTGTCAATTTGATGGTTTATTTTTAAATTTTTGCTGCAATGTGAGAAGTTGCCTTAGACTAAGATTTTAAAATCACTATACATTTAGCATTTAAAAAATAAATTACTCTTAGTATAATGACTCTTTTATTCAAGTGTTCATTTTTAAATATTTTTTAATTATAAATTTTTTCCATAATGTCATGTTTGAAATGTTTTGAGAACTTAAGGCTTTTTTGTATCCATAATCTTTGGTTTTAATTCCATGGTTGATAATTTGGCAAGATTTTAATATTTTTCTAAGCCATTATATTTTATCTTTAATTCTATGGTTGAAAATAGTTATAAATATTTTTTCTTTAGCATTATGACTGAAAGTTGTTGGAATTTTAAGGGTTTTCAAACATGGAATATTTTATATTTAGTCTTATGCCTAAAAATCATTGGAATTTTAAGGCTTTTCAAAGACGTGATATTTTATCTTTAATGTTATGCTTGAAAATCCTTAGAACTTTAAAAGTTTTTCTAAGTCATAATATTTTATATTTATTTTCATTATTAAAAAATGTTGAAAATTTATAGAGAAAAATAAAAATAAAATAAAAATAAATAAATAAATTTATTCCAGCATCAACACTTTTCATTTTCAGGGTGTCTTTTGCACAAAAGAAATTGTTTTTACTATAATTTTTAAAAAATGTCGAAAATTTTCCCAAAAAAAATGTTATTCCATCATCAACACTTTTCTTTTTCAACCTATTTTTTCTTTTTTTGGGGGGTTTTGGGCTAGAGTTATCATTTTTATTTAATAGTTCTCATTTGATTAGTAACTATGTTCTCATTAGCTCATAGTCGGGTCAGAGATGACTTTCCAAGTGGTTTGTAATTCCTTGTCCCTTAATTTTTTCTTTGTCACGTATGTGATGTCAAACTTGGACAAGAAAATTTTCCACATAGCTCTTCTTCCTGTTAATGGTGGCTTCTCAAAAAAATAGTAAAGTCAATCCATACAAACTAGGAGAAGGAAAGGACTGGACCACTGTATACTATGGCTACTTTGTAATACCTCTTTACTACTAAGGGAGAATGCTCCAAGAGATGTCTTCAATTCGTACATCTTTGAACTTGATATTCAATCCATATATTGGCTTCCATATGGTCATTCCATGAAAAGGTTGGCCCAACAACAACCATCAATGATCCTTGATTGAAGAAACCTAATAATATTGATGATTAATGAGATTCAGATGAGGAAAACCCATATTATGTAATAATAGTGACGAGGGGCTATGCTAAGATACGACTACTAAGGAAGCAAAGATATCATTTTATGAAGGGGGAGAAAAGCCTAAAATTATAGAGAACGATTTTTAGATGATACATTATGCAGAGTGCGAAGGTGTGGAGGAAGCTTTCTTCCTCCACACCTCCACACTCCACATGGTGTATCAATGTTAATAGTTTTGTAGAGTGTCAAGGAAGATCCATAGTGAGTTACTAACCCATGACTAATAAATCTAAGCCAGATAGCAATGAAGGTAATAGCCAAGCTAGTTAGCTCATAATATAGGTAAGATAAGAGACTAAGGTAATTTAATAGTCAGTGGATGTAGCAACAATTTATTTAGTAATATTTGTTAAAGTAGTTTAACTAGATATAATAGCCTCAGTAGCCTAGTGGGCGAGAACCTAGAGGCATTTATGGATGCCCAGGCTGAGCTCCACCATAATGGTTGGTAGGATATTTAATCCTTTCACACAAAGGATTTATATTATTAGGTATGTAATCTTTAATGAGAAGGTTCCTAGGTAGGAAATGAACTAGTCAATGGATACTTGAGAGTCACAAGGGACCACAAGCGTTTAATAATTGATCTCAAGGAGATGTCATTGATTTGTATGCATTTGAGCTCTCTCTTTAATCCATACATTAGCTTCCATATGGTCATTCCATGGAAATGATGGTTATTTAAATAATTCACGATGTATACATTTTGTAGTATGTTGTCTTAATCCCCATAACAATGATACATTCTGCAGAATGTGGCAAAAGTTTTCTTCCTCCGCGTCTCCACACTTCACACAATGTATCAATCTAAATTTTATTTTTAATATTGACAATGTTAATACATCATGTTGAGTGCAGAGGAATAAATCTTCCTTCACACCTCCATATTCCGTACAATGTAGCAATATTAATAGTTTTATGTTTTAATTGCACGCAATCATGTAATTATTGTTCTTTATAATGATGTTTTAGTTTCAACCCAATGTAACTCAATGACATTTTTTAATGCATATCCTACACCACTCCCTTTTTAATTCATTGCATTGTCAAATTAATTCCAACTCTCGGCTTTCACTGAGTTAGTTTTATCATCATCATCTTCTTATTTTTCACACACGATGTCATCATCTAGAAAATATGTCCTCATTGGCTCGTAGTCTAGTAAGGGATGGTTTTCCAAGTGGTATATGATTCCTTGTCCCTTAATTATTTCTATGTCACATATGTGATTTGGATTTAGACAAGAGAAATTACCACCTAGCTGTTCTTCTTGTTAATGTCAACTTCTCAAAAAAATACTAGTTGATCCATATGAGCTAGGAGAATGACTGGGCTAGACCACTATGGACTATGGCTATTTGACAATAACCTCATAGATTATGCATAATGAACCACCAACCATTTTTTTGGGAGTTGATTTTGTTGTGCTAGCTTATGGTTTTTATGCTTTTGTTGATTAAATGAGCCCCCTATATGGCCAAAAAAACTTTCAAATCCACCTAACGTCCTTATTAATAGGGTCTCATCTCAAATGCAAATATAAAGAGATGAATGTTTATCTTCATGTAGTAACTTTTTGACTCATTGCAGTGAGGATTATAGTTCCATATGAATATTATATAGATCTACGCAACACAATTTCTCAGGATTTTTGATGTATGTAATGGTAGACCCGATTTAGATAGTGCCAGGGGGAAGCAACAACTTAGCAAATTGTCTTTTCTCTAGTTATTATCTCTTATTTCCCAGAGAAATAGAAATAGATTGGAGGCGTGGAGGAAGAAATCTTCCTCCAGACTCCACATAATGTATCAATGTTACGGAGATTTGTTCAAGCCCCACCCTCCTCCCTACTCCCTCGACCACCTCCTCACTTACGCAAGGGATGTGGAAACCTATCAGGTTTGACATCAGTGAGTAGAGAAGTAACAATGTAAGGAATGACAATGTCAGTGTTAAAGCACTCACTAACAAAATGGTCACTAATAAAATTAGTCCTTCTTGTTTTAAAATGATTTGTGAGACGCTGACAAATATCGAAAATAAATCACCCTCCAATAGCATAAATATTTCACATCAAGGCTCGTCTAGTGGATGTAAAATTAGAGATAAGATTTCCAGAAATTAAAATAATTTTTTTTTACTGAAAAATAGAAATATTCAACATTTTCTCCAAAATTTGGTTGAAGTTACTAAAAGGTCACAAGAACTCGACAAAGTAATCAAGAGTCAAGGAATTTTAACTGCAAGGTGAGTGATATAGTCCTTAGCTAGGCATGGACTAAAAATAATTAACTCCTCTCAATGGAAAAATAATTTACCATATATACAAGGCTATCATAAATAAGAAATAATATACAAGTTAAATACAAATTCTACACCAATAATATTTACCTATTACACTACTTTTCTTAATCAAGTTGTAACTTGTTAGATACCCATCCCAATGTTTAGTGAAAAAAATTACGCAAATAAAAAATACTACCATAAATATTATATGAAGTGTTATACAGGTTAAATAAAAATTGAACGCCAATAATAAAATTTTTAATTAACATAACATTTCTAAAAAACAATAACTGATTTAATAAACATTTCATTACAATAACACCTTGAAATACCAAACACCAAGAGAACCTTATAATTTCTTTATCTTGATTCCATTGTTGACAAAACTATAGAACACAAACAACTACAAAACGTAGCTACAAATGCAAGATTATACAAGCAGGTTTGAAAGCCTAGAGATAATATTTGCCTCTAGCTGACAATTTCTATTTATAGCAAAATTAGAGTTGGTTACATTAATTAAGCAATGATCTTTTGAGGCAATGCTTCCCCTTCATATTTGAATCAGTTTTGGCCTTTCAAATCTGAGAATTTGAGGCGGTGTGGTCGTAGGCATTCATGAATATTGGAGATTGAACGAGCCATGGTGGTGTGGTAGTGGAGAAATAAGTATCTTTGACATTCTCCCCCTTAATTATTTCATCAAAAAATAAAATTTTACTATTACATCAAAGTGTCATTACATCATACATACTCCTATATTTTCCCGGTGGGTTTCAAAAAAATATTTTCCCAAGGCTTTTGTAAATATGTCTACAAATTGATCTTTTTATCCGCTGAATTCCATACATATTTTATTATTGATTACTAATTCTTGAATGAAGTGATACCTTGTATTAATATGTTTTCTTTTGTTATGGAAAACCTGATTTCTTGATAATACAATAATATATTTGTTGTCACATAAAATATGAGTTGGTTATTTTTTTTCATGCAACAACTCAGTCGAAATTTTTCTCATCCACACAGTTTGACATGTTGTTGTTGTCATTGCAAGATACATTGATTCAGCTATCACAATGGATTGCTTCATTGATGCCCATGAAACTGCACCTGAACCAAAATTGAACACATACCTAGATTTGTTCTTCCTATTATCAATATTTCCTGCAAAACCATTATATGTATATCCAATTAGTTTAAGATCTGAATCAGATGTATAAAATATACCATAATTCCTTTTTCTAGCAGCATATCTTAAAACCCTTTTTCTAACGAGCTAGTGGGTGCTCTTTGGAGACTCCATCAAACTAGAAATTAAACTTATAGAAAACATTATATTGGGCCTTGTTGCATTCAAATACATAAGACTTCCAACCAATTTCTTATACAAGGTTGGATCAACATCTGAACCATGATCATTCTTACTGAGTTTTGTATCAATTGCAATTGGGGTTACAACTGGGTTACAATTTTCCATTCTGAACCTTTTCAATATATCCTTTGCATACTTAGATTGACAAATTAAATAACCATATTTAGATTGAGTTACTTCAATACCAAGAAAATATTTCATTAGGCTTAAATCAATCATCTCAAAATATGTTTTCATTCTCGTCTTAAAATCATATATTGAAAGATCTCTAGTGAAATCAAATCATCAACATGCAGACACACAATTAAAATTTTATCTTCCTTGTTTATCTTTGTATATGGAGTTGGATCACTTAGAATCTTGATGAATCCATTGTTATTCAGATATTCATCAATTCTACTATACCATACTGGGAGTGCTTGTTTCAATCCATATAATGCTTTATTTGATTTTTAAACTTTGTCTTCTTGACCATCAATTTCATATCCATGAGATTGTTTGACATAAAACTTTTCTTCCAGAAAACCATTTAAAAATGAAAACTTAACATCCATCTGATATATTTTCCATTTATTTTGTGCAGAAATATCTAATACCATTCTTACTCTATCAAGTCTAGCTGCAAGTGAAGAAGTTTCATTATAATCATGTAACATCCCCTGGTAACCTCACAGAAAAATACATGGAGTTAGAAAAAAATTTCAGCATCTACGAATGTGTAACTTTCTAAATTACTTTCTATATTCCCTCAATAATCATTATAATAACCATCATTATTAAATAGAAAAATATTTTTTAAAATCATAACGAGTTACAGAACCATTAACTGTCATTGTTGTAGCATATTAACTTAAATTTCCTACTATAACTATGCATCAGTTCCATGATTCTTTTAACTCAGTTAGTAAATCACATACTTGATAATATAAACATCACATCATGAAAGGAATTAACATCATAAAAATGGCACAACAAACAATCACATCATTAAACACCAATATACCCTGGAAACCCCGTAGGGTGAAAACCAGTAAATATTTAATTTTATTATTAAACGCTCGTGAGAGTGTTCACCCCTCACTCAATGGTTATAAGAGAGTCCATCCCTTGACCATTGTCATAAAATATTACATAGAAAATTCATCTTAAATGCAACATAAATAGTTATAAGCTATTACAATCATCATGATATCATTTACCTACAAATCATCAATCTTTATCTCTTGGTGGTCTAATTGTTTCTATCAGTGGATCTTCTTACAATTGGAATTCCTCAATCTAGATGGACCAACAAATATTTATCTCCCATAATGTTAAACCCTTTGCAAAAGTCATCATCCTTTCCTTCCATTTATGTCGTCAACACACATGATACCATGATTAGATAAAATATTAATAAATCAATAATCAATCTTTATTAGTGACACCTCAATACCTATCTATGTGAATGCATAAAACATAAACAAAATGTCATGAAATGCCTTCTTTAACATTATTGCACATGAATTAGTAAAAAGTATATTTTCAATAAAACGTTAACATAATCTTTCATGAACTTTCATATTCTGTCCAAATGAAAGTTAAGATAATATATATTGTTCTTCTGCATGCAATTGCATAACAAGCTTTCAAGAGAACTAGCCCTACAAGCAATTTTCTTTGTTCCTACTGTTATGTTTTATTTTCCAAAGGGATATGTGCAATAGATTTTATACTTATGTATGTGAATGCATGTTCTTTTCCAAAAACATCTTTTCCACAAGAGAGTTATTCATAATGGCTATTATATATAAAAATGAAAACTCTATTCCAAACAAAGTTAACATAATAGTTATAATTTCCTACATGTAACTATTTTTCCTCTCCAACAGAAAATAAGATAGCTCGTTCTTCTTTCATGTGAAACATATATTTATTTCCAAAGGAAACTCACTAAATCTAGAATGGAAAAAAAAAAAAAAAAAAACAAATTTATTTTCCAAGGGATCAAACACATAACATTTATTCTTTCATGGATGCAAAGAGACATTTTCCTCTTACCAAAAAATCTATCTCAATAACTATACATAATCTTCTCCCCAAATAAAGATAATACCATTGTTAATCCCTTTAGGTGTGCAAATGCATATTACTTTTCCCAAAATAATGTTAGCACAATTAATATTATACAATTGCATGTTCATTTTCTCCAGAAATCTAATACTAAAACTATACTTATCCTTGCATGCAAGTGTATATGTTTCTCTAAAAAAATATTCCACGGGAATCTTAACACAATAAGAATGTGATTACCAACTTTCCTCTCCAAGAATATAATTCAATAATGCATACAAGGACATTCTTTTTTATCTTCTCTTCTTTTTGAAGAGTTCAAACACAACAAATACTTCATTGCATATACAGATATATATATATATATATATATATATATATATATTCCAAGGAATTTAATACACTAATTATTCTTTTTCCAAAAGTTAGATAATTCACCAGCTATTATGCATGCAATACAAAATCGTTTCCTATTATTTCCTCAAGAAATAACATGAATAATAAATCCTTCTCAAATAACACAACCAATTGTGTTTTATGTAGAGGTATTATGTGACTCTTTCTCAAAAAAGTTATTTATCTATTTATGCATGACTCAAGCTTCTCATGCATGCAAAATAACCTATTTATTTTGAGTAAATCCAATATATTGGATATTACTTCTATGCACATAAGCACATATTCTCAATAAGAGTCCAATATTTCTCTTTAAAAATTTAATGCATATGCGTCATGAGAACATCCTTGGTAATCTTTTAAATGAAATAACTTTTAATGTGTATGCATCATGAGAACATCTTTGGTAATCGTTTAAATAAAATAACTTAATTCCTTTTCAAGAATTATCAACATAATTGTTCTATTTTTGTGTATGCGAATAACTTTTTTCTTGTCAAAGTATCAACATAATTATTTTATTTTTTTGCATGTGAATAACTTATCTCTCTTCAATAAATATCAAACTTAATAATTATTTGTTTGTGAATGCAATTAATTTATTTCTTTTTAATAGTATTAACACAATAGTTATCTCTATATGTACATAAACAACCATTCTTATCACGCTCAAAAATCAAATGACAACACTCTATTTTACTTTGTTTTACATGTTTTAGTCATCGAATTTGGGCACATTTCCAAATATCTGGAAACAATTTTTTGAAAAGGAAAAGAGGTTTTCCTTGAAAATAGGTTCATTAAAACAAATCTCTCTTAGTTTTTACAAAGGTGTCATGGTTTGTAAGATTCAAATGAATATTTGTAGACCATTTTTCCAAAGTTACATATTGAATAATTTGTTGTTTTAGTCATCAACTTTGGACATGGTTTTCAAGAATGAATTTTTAAAATATTAAAGAAGTGTTTGGCAAAAACAAGCTCATTTAAAAAAGAAATGTTTCATTTTTATTTATCTATCATGGTTTGGGAGATACGAAGAAATACTTTGACCATATTTTCCAATAACTCATGCAATTCACACAAGTATTTAGCCATGATAATCTTTTAAGAATTCAATGCACCTGAAATACTTTAAGAATTCAATGAAAAACACTTGTTCCTCTATGCATGAAATTCCATGGAAGTTTTTCCAAAAAAATAATCTCGACTCTTTATCATATGAAAAATTTCAAGAAAATAAATTTGATTCTTATTTCTTCATGCACCATATGCAAACACAATAATTTTCAAAGAGCATAGTTACTTATCTTTTAATGCATGCTTGGAATCCCTCATCCCAATGAGACTCTTGACATGGTATTCTATGTTGAATCATTTATGTTTTCCACACTACTATAGCCAACAATGGCCAAGTAAGAGATGAAGCAATTCTGCATTGAGTTCCCCACCGAACCGAATTTCATTCAACCAATTTTGTACATATACTTATTCAAAACACTCATTCCTTTCTCTTGGCTTGATTGTACATGTATTATATTATTAGTTATCATATTTGCCCATATGCTTACAATAAGTAGAAGTAAGAAAATGCACTAATATTTCTAAATCCTAAAAGCATTCCATAAATCACTCCATAAATCAGACTTTTCCTATATTCTAAAATCATTCCATAAATCACTCCATAAATCATTTTTTTTTAAATTCTAAAATCACTCAATAAATCATCCATAAGTCTCTCATGCTTTTTCAAGTTATATTTTCTTTTGTCTTATGGACAAATTATCACTTATCCATAGCTTTGCTAAAACTCTGACTCATTAGTTCTAAAAGTCACAAAATATATCAACTTGGAAAAATTATTTATTTGCATAGAAGAATATAAATTATTATCAATATAAGAATTAAGAATTAATTATTGTAATTAAAAATTAGAAGAATATTCTTCTTGTAATATCTATATAAGAATTAATAATATTTGCTTATTCAACAACACTCATTTTACGAACCCATGAGCTACAAGTCTTGCTCTATGCTTTTCAATTTTCACCTTCAGCATTCACTTTAGTTTTGTAAATCCATTTAACACCTATAGTACTTTTACCTTCAGGGAAATCTACAAATTCCCAAGCATTATTTCTTTCTATAGCATCAATTTCTTCATCCATGGATTTTATCCAAACTTTTTCTTTCACAGCTTCATCAAAATTTACTGGATCATATGCAAGTAATGCAAAATTTGAAACTTGATTTATTTCATCATTTTAATCATACAATTCCTTTATATTTCTAGTCTTTTGACTTTTCATTCTTTTCTTTAATGCAGCTATTGTAGGATTAGATTCATTGTTCACCTGATCCTGTTGTCTGTTGTCCACCATAACTTGATGGTTCGCCATGTTCTTGATTTTATGGTGTTCTAAAATGTAATGGATTGACTCTTGGTGATTGGCTTGTTGAAGTGCTTGCAGCAGGTGTATATGGAATCGATTGTCCACCTTGTACTTCTTGCTCATCTTCATTATCATCTCCATGAGATAATACAACTCCCTCTGCAACAGATTTATCTATGCTTCCATCCCAAGCTTCTTCTTCCTTGAATTCAACATCTCTACTGATAATATATTTCTTGGTGATAGGATTATAGACTCTATATGCTTTAGAATCCTCATTGTATCCAATAAAGATACATTTCTCACTTTTGTCATCTAACTTATTTCTCAATTCTTTAGGTACATGTGCATAAGCAACACATCCAAAAATTCTTAAATGAGATATATGACAACTCTTACCACTCTAGGCTTCTTTGGGAACTCGGTCCTTCATGCTCTTAGTTGGACTTATGTTAAGAATATAAACAACACAAGTTACTGCTTCTCCCCAATATTCATTTGGTAGATTATTTTCTGTCAACATACTTCGAGCCATATTCATAACAGTTCAATTTTTCCTTTCAACTATTCCATTTTGTCGTGGAGTATAACATGCGGTCAATTGCGTCTTGATTTCGTGTGATTGACAAAACTTAATGAAACTTTTTAGCATATAACCACCACTTCTATCTCGTCTACAAATTTTAATATGCTTTCCACTTTCCTTTCCAACCATAGCTTTAAATCTCTTAAATACAAAAAATGCTTCATATTTATGTTTTAGAAAATAAACCCATGTTTTTCGACTGTAGTCTTCAATAGAAGTTAAAAACTAAACATTACCAGCCAATGAAGGTGTTTGCATTGGTCCACACAAATCTGTGTGAACAATATCCAATGGAGCTTTCACCCTATACGAAACTCCAAATAAAAATTTATGTCTATGATGCTTTGCAAGTATACAACTTTCACACAAGTTCATTGGTTGTTGAATACTGGGAAACCCTTTCACCATTTGTTTCTTCTGCAACAAATCTAGACCACCAAAATATAAAGATCGTACCTTAAGTTCCATAACCACGAATCATCCAAATTTTTAGTTTTATAAGCATTCAAGGAGGGAGACAATTCATTTCTCATTATAAGAGGAAACATCATATTCTTTATCATTTTCACTCTTGCTATCAACTGCTTGCTTGGATATTTGTAAATGATAATATACACATTATTCTTGAAGAACACTTCGTACATTTTCTCTATAAGTTGTCTTATGCTCAACAAATTTCATTTTAAACTAGGTACATAATACACATCATCAATTGTTCTTCTCTCAAAATTTTGAGTATAAACAACAGTCACTCCTTTACCTTTAACGGATACCTTATTATCGTTACCCAACTTGAATTCATACTGAATACTAGTGTCTAGATTGGAAAATAAATCTTTGTTTCCAATCATGTGATTGCTGCAGCCATTATCAAAAAACCAAATATCATTTGAAAATTCATGAGTCACGTTACAAGTTAAAAACATTGGCTTCTAATTATCTTAAAATTCTTTTGAGATATGTGCAGATTCTTTACTAGCATCTGCTTACCTCTTCAAACACTTGGTAGCAAAATGGCCATATCTTTTGCAATAATAGCACTAAACTTTAGATATATCATACCTTTTGTGTTCCTCGATGCCAGGTTCTATTGTTACTCTCCCTTAAATTAGAAAGACGTTGCTAATATTTCTCTTGATGATCATAATCATCTCACGGGTGTCTTTGATCAACTGTTGTTGATCTGAATTGGATCCATAAATGACTGTCATAGAACCGTGACTAAAATAGGTCGAACAAATCTCGAATGAAATCCAAAATAGCAATCGAAAACACCCTGAACCAGTGGCCATGGCAGCTGGCATGGAGATGACAAGGACCTCGATCAAAGCGCACTGACCGAGGCCCATGGAGACTACGGAGGAGGTCAATGAAGCCCCTGGGAGCCGCAGAATGGGAAAAGGAGTTGATTTTCTATGTGCGTTAGTGCTTCGCTGGGCAAACAGTGATGAAATTGTAGAGCTTGAGCACTTGGTCATGTTGGGAGCCAGAGGACCGTGGGCAGAGAACCAAAAAGGTGCCATCGTACGAAGGCGGGACCCACGACCTAGAAACCAGCAGTTTTACCCGGGGTGCCCTTGAACGGTAAGAGGTTTTGGAAAAAGTGGAGCGAGCACACTCAGCAATCGACGCATGGCAGCGGAGGTGAGAGAAAAACCGTCGTGATTGCGCATTATCGGTCGAGAAAGTCAACTACGCTTGACGTGCAAAAGACATTGGATCTGGAGGATCCCAGATCGGACTGCTGAGATTGCTCCCAATAGACAGAGCGGAACTGACAGGGAATTAAGCTGAATTCTAAAGGGATTTGGAGTCCATCAACCGCCACGATGGAGAAGGAAATAGATCGACAAACAGGCTAGCGTTGTTCCAGTGAGGACACATGGCTACTTCTCGAGCAATCATGCTGACACTGAACAGGGAATTCCAAGCACATAGGCGATGAGTGAATTGACGCAGGTGGGAGAGGAAATATATAGTTATGGAGGCCGAATGGTTAAAGCCACGAATAGAGATAGTGAACAGGATTCGGAGAGAAAGAATGAAGAGTTCAAGAGACCAAGAGAAATAGTGAACAGTGATCCCTAAGAGGAGGACTGAGCACAGAGAGCAGTAAAGCCAAGCAGAGGAGACAGAGGGCCGAGCTGACCACGGGCAACATCAAGCACTGAAGAGCTTGAAGATTCAAGCCTTCCCATAGAGGAATCTGTCCGGATTGAGCATCACAGTTGGCTCTTTCCACTGTAGATCGAGGGTCATAGAGTTGGTAGGAAGAACAAGAGTTTGTGTACTCCAAGTGGCTTGGGGAATTCAAGAACCACCCTGCCAAGCAAAATCTGCTTCAGGAGAACTCATATTGGGTCCCTGTATTGTAATTCCTCTGCTCAAAGACATAATAAAACAAGGCCACCACTGAAGCTGGACCAGAGACGTAGCCCTGGAGAATAGACTGAACTCCTTATTAAAAACTATTTGTGTCTTTGTGTTGCTTACTATAATTTCTCTGTTGTCTTTCCATTTAAAATGTTCATTTATTGGAAATCTGATCGATCCGTTGTTTCAATAACATAGAACAAACACCAGCACATGAGTCTGTAATACCTTTTGTTTAATAAATCTTAACAGAGGTCACTCACAAGGTGATTTTCAGATCAAGTGGTATCAGAGCTCTAGGCTGTAAGGATAGACAAGCTTGTGTTGGTTTAGCAGTGAATGATCACTAGATCAAAGCTCAAATTAGGAGAAGGAGAATTGGTGGAAACTAATCCTGAAATTGGAAGAGTCTATTCTTGAAAGACAATGTCAGAAGAAGGTTCTATAGGGCCAGACTCTCAATTCCTAGAAAGTTCCCTAGCTATAAAGTCCATGGTGGAAGAAATGTATAGGGACTTTAGAAAGCAAAAGGGTGAAGATTCATTAGGCTCTAAGCAAGATGAAGAAGAAGATGAATCTCATTCCCATGACCACTCCAAAGGAAAGGGAAAATAAGAAAGCTTCCCTACACCTCCTAGTAGCCCTGTACATAATAAGAAATCATCTTTGATTAAGTTAGATGTTAAATTTGATTTGCCTATATATGATGGAGAGTTGAATGCTGAAAAGTTGGACAACTGGATAAGACAAATTGATGTGTATTGCAGAGTACAAAATATAGACTCAGACAAGAGCAAGATTTAGCTGGCAAGCCTTCGCCTAGGAGGCACTGCCTTGGTTTTGTGGGAAGGCAGAACCCAAGATGATATGAAGAAGCATGGTAAGACCATCTCTGTCTAAAGTGACTTTGTTTCTGCCATCAGAAAGAAGTTCTATCCATTGGCCTACATGCAACAAGCCATGATGAGTTGGAAAACTCTTCGGTAGTTGAAAGGGAAATGTGTACAAGGGTATACTCAAGAGTTCAAAAAGAGAGCACTGATGTTGGGTATTTCATTAGACTCACCAGAAACTCTTTTGAAGTACATTGGGGGTCTACATAGCTACATGAGGTATACCATCCTCATGTTTAATCCCACTAGTATAGATGAGGTATCTGTACAAGCTACTCATCTAGAAGTAAGAGGAAAGAATGGAAATCCAGAAGTTAGGGGACCATCCCAACCCACTGTAAGCAAGAGCAAGGAGAAAAGAAAGAAGAAATGGAAAGCAAGGAAGGCTAACACTACACAGAATGGCAAAGCTTCATGCACTCCCTGTAAAAAGGAGGGGCATGATGATGAGCACTGTTGGATTCTACATCTAGAGCTGAGACCTAAGAAGTCTGAGGGAAAGAAGAAGACAACTGCTGCAGCTATTAAAAAGGATTTGGGGTCAGATTCAGGAGATGAAACAATCATTGCAGCCACAGGTATGAAAGGTAAGAATTTTGAAGCATCTACTAGTAATTCTGCTCAATCTTTTACTGATGAAGAACATGAGAGAAAAAGGCACGAGCTTTTCCATATTTGAGTTGTTTCCAAATACCAAAAGATTGATACTTTGTTTGATAGTGGCTCACAAGTAAATTTGATTTCTGAAGCAATTGTCAAGAAATTGGGATTAGGAACTACACCTCATAAGAAACCATACCCATTAGGATGGTTGAATGATAAAGCACAACTACAAGTGACTAGACAGTGCAAACTCAAGTTTTCTTTTGGGTCAGCATTTGTAGATGAGGTTGAGTTAGATGTAATTCCTTTGGATATATGTGGAATTGTTTTAGGAAGTCCTTACTTGTATGATAGAAAGGCTATTTTCTATAGAGCTGAGAACAAGTATCTACTTGTTAAAGATGGAATCGAATACTTTGTAAGAGCTCATAAGCTCAAGAATAATTATACTCACATAAACTCAGGATAGATGAAAAGAATGATAAATTCATGCAAACAGTTCTTACTAATGGTTGTAAGGAAAGGAAAGCTGATCAAACCAATGTATTTGAGGGTTGTAATTCTGATCAACAAGCTGATATAGAAAAGATTGTTTCAGAGTATGATGTCTTGTTTCAAGAACCTCAAGGTCTGCCACCCAAAAAGGGAATAGAACATGATATGATTTTGTAGCAAGATGTTCCTTTGCTTAACATTGGGATGTATAGGTTATCTTTAGAGAATGTTGAAATCAAGAAGCAAGTGTAGGAGTTGCTCGAGAAAGGGTTCATCGGGCCTAGCACATCACCATGTGGGTCACCAATTGTTTTGGTGAGGAAGAAAGATGGCTCGTGGAGAATGTGCATTGATTATCGAGCATTGAATAAGATAACGATCAAAAATAGTTATCCCCTTCCTTGCATATATGATCTTTTAGATCAATTAAAGGAAGCTGTTTATTTCACCAAGCTGGATTTGCACAGTGGATAGCATCAGGTGAGAGTTGCAGAGAAAGATGAATGGAAGACTGCATCCAAAACAAAGCAGGGATTGTATGAATGGCTGGTTATGCCTTTTGGCTTGAACAATGCCCCTGCTACTTTCATGAGACTAATGAATGATGTACTCAGAACTTTTCTTGATGATTTTGTTATTGTGTATCTCGATGACATTCTCATTTTTAGTAAAGCATGGGAAGAACATTTAAAGCATGATAAGCAGACATTAGATGTTTTCAAAAGAGAAAAACTTCATGTTAAACTCTCCAAATGTGAATTTGGCAAAACCTCTCTAAATTATTTGGGTCATATAGTAGGGGAGGTGAATTGAAAATAGATCCCTCTAAAGTGGCAGTCATTGTAAACTGACCTAAACCCAAGTCTGCTATAGAAGTGAGAAGCTTCTTAGGAGCAGCACAGTATTGGAGGGAGTTCATTTCAAATTTCTCCTCAATTGCAGCTCCCTTACATGCTTTGACAGGATTGAACAAGGTGTTTCAGTGGGGAGGCAAATAGCAGAAAGCCTTCGACACCTTGAAAGAAAAAATTAGTACAACACTCGTACTAGCACTGCCAGATCTACAAAGACCATTTGAGATCCAAACTGATGCCAGTGACTATGCCATGGGAGCAGTGTTGACACAGCATGGTAAACCCATATGTTATCATTCCGAGACTTTTAATCCTGCAATAGTTAACTATCCTACCTATGATAAAGAATTGTATGCATTAGTTCAGAGTGTGAAAAAGTGGAAACATTATTTAATGGGCAAAGAAACAGTAATACATACTAATCATCAGCCACTTCAATATCTACACTCCCAAACTAAGTTGCAACAATCAAGACATTACAGATGGATGGGTTGTCTACAACAGTTTCATTTAGTCATCATATATAAAAAGGGCATACATAACAAGGTTGCAGACATGTTATCTAGACCCATTATAAATGCATTTACCATACTTAAGCATGATTCTGTGCTACATGAAAGCTACATAGAACAGTATGCTCAAGATATGGACTTTAAAGATGTATATGCAACATCGAGTCAAGGCAAAAGAGTAGAAGAATTGGACTATCATGTGAAGGACCGAATCTTATATCATTGTGGGAAACTCTGCATTCCACAAACTGAGAAAGCAAAGATAATTAGGGAAGCACACACTTCTCTGATATCAGGTCACTTTGGGGTAAGTAAAACAGTTGCACAGCTGCAAAGGTTCTGTTATTGACTGAGAATGAGTGAGACAATTTCTAGATATGTAAAGGGGTGTGCTATGTGTGCTAAAAGCAAGCCCAGTAACGGAAAACTAGGCTTGTACACTCCATTTCCAGTTCCTTCTCACCCTTGGGAGAGCATTTCCATGGATTTTGTTGGAGGACTGCCTAAATCTAGGAAAGGTCATGATTATCTATATGTTGTTGTGGATAGGTTCAGCAAAATGTGTATTCTGATATCCTGTAGTAAATAGATTACAGCTGAACAAACTGCAAAATTATTCTTTGAACATGTATGGGTTCATTTTGGATTACCCACTTCTATTATATTTGATCGAGACACCCGATTTGTGGGAAAGTTTTGGTCGAGTCTGTGGGAACTAATGGACACCAAATTAAAGAAAAGCACAGCTTTTCATCCACAAACAGATGGCTAGACAGAAGTAGTTAACAAGACAATGATCCAGTTACTGAGAGGATATTGCAGCAAACATCCTAAGCTTTGGGATGAGCACTTGTGCTATGTACAACATGCTTACAATAGAGCCAAACGCTCTTTTCACAGAGATCTCCTTTTGAGACCCGATTTGGTTTCATACCAAGGTCTCCCTTGGATTTTGTCTTTGGTAAAGATACCATGGTTGATGGACACAGTGATGTGGACAAAGCAACTAGGTTCATTGAACAGATCCAGGAGATCCACCAGGCAGTACAGGAACAGCTGGAAAGGAGCGAGACCAAGTACAAGGCTAGGCATGATAAGCATCAGATGGAGCATAGTTTTCAAGTTGGAGACCAAGTCTCGTTGTATATTAGCAAGGATAGGATGCAAGGTGAAGGTAAGAAGCTAAAACCTATCAGGTATGGACCCTTCAGGATACTTGAGAAGATTGGTGAAAATGCCTTTCACCTTGATCTACTAGCTTACATGCACATCTACTCAGTCGTGAACACGGATTGCTTGAGGTTGTTTGAACCTTCCATGATTAAGGAACCTAAAGAGCAGAGTCAATTGCCTTCTGTTGATGACCTACTACCTGAA
This sequence comes from Pinus tabuliformis, assembly GCA_031772625.1. NCBI lineage: Eukaryota > Viridiplantae > Streptophyta > Pinopsida > Pinales > Pinaceae > Pinus > Pinus tabuliformis. The sequence goes on along the minus strand of CM062810.1, from coordinate 245,172,913 downwards.
TATGTTAACGAGTTGCAGGAAGATACAGTGCTAGACAGGAAGGTAAGGACGACACACAGTGGATAGGTGGAATACCTCAGAATTGGGTTTAAAGGTTTGAAGCCGAGCAGTGCGAAGTGGATTGAGATTGGACAAGTGAGACAGCAGTTTCCTCACTTAGTCGATGCTTGAAGAAAACCAACTTTTGGTGGTCCAAATGCTTTTAACTTGGGAGGCCGTGATCCGAATCGGATCCATAAACGACTTTCATAGAACCGTGACTAAAACAAGTCGAACAAATCTCGAATGAAATCCAAAACAACAATAAAAAACACCCTGAACCAGTGGCCATGGCAGCCGGTGTGGAGATGACGAGAACCTCAGTTAAAGCGCGCTGACAGAGGCCCATGGAGACTGCGCAGGAAGTGGATGAAGCCCCTGGGAGCCCCAGAATGGGAAAAGGAGCTGATTTTCGATGCGTGTTAGTGCTTTTCTAGGCAAATAGGGCTGAAATGGTAGAGCTTGAGCACTCGGTCACGTTGGTAGCCAGAGGACCGTGGGCGGAGAACCGAAAAGGCACCATCGTACGAAGGTGGGACCCACGACCTAGAAACCGGCGGTTCTACCCGGGCTGCGCTTGAACGGTAAGAGGTTTTGGAAAAAGTAGAGCGAGCACACTCAGCGATCAACGCATGGCAGCGGAGGTGAGAGAAAAACTACCGTGATCGCGCGTTATCGGTCGAGAAAGTCAACTGCGCTCGACATACAAATGACGTTGGATCTGGAGGAGCCCAGATTGGACGACTGAGATTGCGCCCGATAGACAGAGCGGAACTAATAGGGAATTAAGTTGAATTCTAAAGGGATTTGGAGTCCGTTGACCGCCACGATGGAGAAGGAAATCGATCGATGAACAAGTTGGCTCTGTTCTTGTGAGGACACGTGGCTACTTCTCGAGCGATCATGCTGATGCCGAACATGGAATTCCAAGCACACAGGCGACATGCGAATTGACGCAGGCGGGAGAGGAAATGAACAGGCATGGAGGCCGAATGGTTAAAGCCACGAATAGAGACAATGAACAGGATTCAGAGAGAAAGAACGAAGAGTCCAAGAGACCAAGAGAGACAGTGAACAGTGAACCCTGAGAGGAGGACTGAGCACAGAGAGCAGTAAAGCCAAGCAGAGGAGACAGAGGGCCGAGCTGACCACATGCAACATCGAGCACCAGAGAGCTTGAAGATTCAAGCCTTCCCATAGAGGAATCTGTTTAGATTGAGCATCACAATTGGCTCTTTCCATTGTAGACCAAGGGTCACAGAGCTGGTAGGAAGAACAAGAGTCTGTGTACTCCAAGTGGCTTGGGGAATCCAAGAACCACCCTGCCAAGCAAAATTTGCTTCAGGAGAATTCATATTGAGTCCCTGTACTGTAATTCCTCTGCTCAAAGACATAATAAAACAAGGCCACCACTAAAGCTGGATCGGAGACGTAGCCCTAGAGAATAGGATGAACTCCTTATTAAAAATTGTTTGTATATTTGTGTTGCTTACTGTAATTTCTTTGTTGTCTTTCCATTTAAAATGTCTGTGTATTGGAAATATGATCGATTCGTTGTTTCAATAACACAGAACACACACCAGCATATGAGTATATAATACCTTTTGTTTAATAAATATTAACTGAGGTCACTCACAGGGTGATTTTCAGATCAGTTGTGCCACCTCTTCCTTTATTACTCAATCTTCCTCTACCTCTTCCTCTATTAAATTGCAGTTGAGTTTTGAAGGCATTCTCCAATGTGCTATCATCATATATTGACATCCTCGATTCATGTGCAATCAACGAAACCAATCAACTCTTCAATTTGCATTTGACTTGTGTCCTTCAACTCTTCTATGGATACAATGTATTCAAATTTCTTTGGAAAACTTCGAAGGACTTTCTCAATCACTCTCTTGTTTGAGAGGTCTTCTCCATACTGTCTCAATTGATTAACAATACTCATGACTTGAGTCATAAAAGCATCCATGGTTTCATTGTCTTTTTTTTTTCGATGCTTGAAATCTCTTCTCAAATTCTGTAACTTGACATTCTTCACTTTCGATACACCCTGATAACAGAATTTGAGTGTCCCCACGCCTCCAAATATTCTGCACTTGAGACTTTTGAAATTATCACATCATATAAGCCTTGTTGATAAGGCTAAGAGCTTTATTGTCTTTCTTTTTGTTCTCTCTCAACAACATTCGTTCAGCATTTGTGAGAGCCATCTTTGTTACGTGACGAGCAAGCTTTAGCTCTCGATACCCATTAGTAACAAATCCCCAAAAATCATGAAAATGCAATATTTTTCTCATTCGAATAGACCAAGACTCATAACTTTTATGAGTTCACATAGGAATTCACCGAGTAGTATTGGTATTTGAATCCATTTTAATTCAGTTTACAAACTAGTGCGATCTTTAATTCCTCCAAATCATCAAAGGTTCTTCCTTTGACTCAATCCACCATGGTAGAAGACTTTCATTAACGAATCCATGTTAATCAACTAAATAGAGCCCAAAAGACAACCAATTTATAGTAACTGCTATAAGAGGGAGTTAGGGTTACACGAATCCCCCATACGTAAACACGAAGATATTCGGCTAAAAGTGATAGTGATGTGTATAGCTTTGATTCACTGGTTTAAAACCAGTACATGAAGACACACCTCTGGTAGAATGGACTCAAACATATCGTTTCAGTGAAGGCATAAAAAGATTCATGACAACTGCTGATCAAAATATGAAATTAACATGATGGAACTACAAATTATGATCAAAGTTGCTAATTTATACTTACGGGACATTAGTGAAGAGAGACGAGACATTAGTGACTCATGTATCACACGCTGACTCATGTACACAGGTCGCTCCAGCTTTGCCCGTGTTGGGGATTTTTAATGAGAAAATCCCAAAAACACATAAAAACTAAAACTCAACACACAGAGGCAATGCTCTGTTTCCTCTGTCCAGGATCTTTGCACAGGGAAGCTATTTAAAAGAAATTATCTTAGAACAAACCATTACACAGCCATAACACATTTCTATTGATTAAAAACAAAAGACTGATGCAAACTTCATCCTCTTCTACTGAGAGGGATTCACCAAAATACATTTAACAACAAAAAACATTTACTCTGTCTCCATATGAGAATTTACACTGCTGGAAAAATTCCCATTTACATTTACTGCTGTAAAACCTCCATTTACATTTACTGGTGTAAAACTATTTTTACACGCTGCTGTAAAACAAAAACAAATTACATATGCATCCAAAACAAATGCGCTCCACCATTTTCTTTATGCACTACTGTGCGTTAATACATGGTTTTCCCTTTTACTGCACCATCGTTTTACGATGCCCCACAAAACATTACAAAATATATCTTGTGCACTGCTGTGCATACATCCACAGGTTTTTCTCGCTGCTGCGAACACCTATATTCATTTTCTCCCGTGTGCCATCAAAAAAATAACCACAAGCATATATCTCTTAACTCGTTAAAAAAAACATACTATACTACTATGGGTTTTACAATACATATGGTCAACGACAAAATAAATACATGCCGTATATAAAAACTAAATGCATTACCTACACCTATGACAAAGCATTAATAAAGGTATGGTCAACCAAAACTTAGATTTACTCCACGCAACATAGTTAATATTTGCCGTATACAAGTTTGGAGCAGCTTCGGACAATCAACGGATGAAAAAGGTGGAGCAGATCGAACGGCGGACAAAGATATCGGAAGGCACTTTGCTGCAGACCTTTAGCTTCCGAAATTTTACGTTGGCTTACGTCAGGCGAGTGACACGCGTCTGCACCAAGTTTTATCGGAGTCGCTCGCCGGAAGATTCCATCGTCGGAAAGTTGGTGCGATATGTTTCCGGCGGGTTTGTTGACCGGTTTCTGGCAATGTTACAGCTGCGTTGAAATTACAAATTCAACACTCCCCTTTAATTTCAACTGCTGGGCATTCGGTCATACCCAGACACTTTCTCAAAAATTCAAAGCTCTTCTGATCCAGTGGCTTTGTCAAGATGTCTGCAACCTGTTCTTGAGTCCTCCAATGTTCTAGGACAATTTCTCCATTGTTCACCAATTCTCTAATGTAGTGAAACCTTGTATCAATGTGTTTCATTCTCTTATGAAACACTGAATTCTTTGACAATGCAATAGCTGAGCTATTGTCACAAAAGATCACTGTCGCTTTTGCCTGCTCTTGGCCTAAGCTTCTCAACATTCTTCTCATCCACACTGCTTGACATGCTGCTACTGTAGCTGCCACATATTCAGCCTCTGCTGCAGACAATGCTACAATGGACTGCTTCTTAGAAGCCCATGAAATGGCTCGTGAACCCATATGAAAAACATAACCTGAAGTGCTTTTCCGATCATCTACACTTCCAGCCCAATCACTGTCAGTGTATCCAACCAAATCTGAACTTTCTGAGACACTATATAATATGCCAAACATTTTGGTACCTTTCACATACCTCAAAATTCTTTTTGCTGCCTGCCAATGTGCCTCCTTTGGCCTCTCCATGAATCTGGAAATTAAACTAACAGCATACATAATGTCAGGCCTAGTAGCTGTTAAATACATAAGGCTGCCAACAATACTCTTGTACAAACTAGGATCAAAATCCTTGCTGCTGTCCTCTCTGCTGAGCTTTAATCCCATTACTATGGGAGTGATCGCTGCCTTGCATTCTTGCATGTTAAATCTGCCCAATACTTGATTTATATATCTTGCTTGTGAGATAAAAATTCCTTTTTCATTTTGATCTACTTCTATGCCTAAGAAGTATCTCAAGAAACCCATGTCAGTCATTTCAAATTCCTCTTTCATGACTGATTTAAAACTCTCAATGAGCTGATCATCATTACCTGTGAAAATAACATCATCAACATATAAGACAACAATTAAAATTTTACCATCTTTTTCCTTGATGTAGACTGTGGGTTCTCCTTCACATTTGTCAAATTCATTATCCAATAGATATGAATCTATCCTGCTGTACCATGCTCTTGGTGCTTGCTTTAGCCCATAAAGAGATTTCTTCAATTTGCACACTTTGTGCTCTTCACCTTTCTTCTCATATCCGAGAGGTTGTTCCACATAAACCTCTTCCTTTAACACTCCATTTAGGAATGCTGACTTCACATCCATTTGGTAGAATTTCCATTTGTTTTGAGCTGCTATGGACAACACTGCTCTCACGGTTTCCATTCTTGCAACCGGTGCAAAAGTCTCCTCATAATCTCTCCCATACTGTTGCTTGTAGCCTTTGACAACCAGCCTTGCCTTGTGCCGTTCTATCTTGCCTTCAGCATTGCTCTTGGTCTTGTAAACCCATTTCACTCCAATGACTTCTTTGCCTTTTGGTAGCTCAACCAAATCCCATGTTTTGTTTCTCTCTATGGCATTCATCTCCTCATCCATAGCTTCTATCCATTTCTTATCTTTAATTGCATCTTCGAAATGAATAGGATCATCAACATGACAATACAAGGCAAACAAAGAATTCATTCCTTCATCATAAATGTCACTTAGATTTCTAAATTTCTTACCTCTTTCACTTGGTGTGCAAGTGCTTGAAGATGCACTTGAATTTCCTCCTTGTGGTGTGCTTGGAGAAGCACTCTCATTTATCCTCAATGGTGTCCCTTGCTGTCCTTGTGTTGGCGCTGCTGTTTGGGGATGCATTTCAGCCACTTCCTCTTCATCTTCATCATGAGACAAACAGTTTTTAACATTCACTGTTTTCTCTATGCTTCCATCCCAAGCTTCCTCTTCAATGAATTGAACATCCCCGCTGACAAAGAATTTCTTGGTAGATGGGATATACAGCCTGTAGGATTTGGATTCATCACTTTATCCAACAAGGATACACTTCTCCCCTTTGTTGTCCAACTTCTTCCTTAGCTTATCTGGAATGTGTGCATAGGTCACACACCCAAAAACTCTCATGTGGGTGACTACTTGCTTTCTCCCACTCCATGCCTCTTCTGGCACTTTGTTCATGACTGCATTTGTAGGACACCTGTTCAAAATATAAACTGCACAATGTACAGCTTCAACCCAATACTCATTTGGCAAATGCTTTGCCTTCAACATGCTCCTTGCCATATCCATGATGGTCCTGTTCTTCCTTTCAGCAACTCCATTTTGCTGTGGGGTGTACCGAGTTGTAAACTGTTTATGAATTCCATTTTCTCTATAAAACTTTAGGAATTCATTTGAGATATACTCACCTCCTCTATCAGTTCTCAAAACTTTTATATGCAGCCCGCTTTGGTTTTCCACAAATGCCTTGAAGTTTTGGAATTTCTCAAACACTTCACTTTTGTTTTTAAGGAAATATATCCAAGTTTTTCTTGTAAAGTCATTAATGAATGTTAAGAAATATAGGCTGCCTGCTAATGATGGAGCTTGCATTGGTCCACACAAATCTGAGTGGATAATCTCTAAGGGTGCCTTTGCCCTTATGCTTTTCCCTGATGGAAAACTTTCTCTATGTTGTTTGCCCAATATGCAACCTTCACATAGGCTGTCCGGTTTCTCTATCAATGGTAATCCTCTTACCATTCCTTTCCTACTCAACAAGTTTAGACCTCCAAAATTGAGATGTCCAAATCTCAAGTGCCACAACCAATTCTCATCCTTTGGCACACTTTGGAAAGCCTTTTGGGTGACTGCTGCAATTTCTCCTTTGTTTTTCAAATCTGCCCTTATTCTAAGAGGGAACATCCTGTTCCTTGTCATTTTTACCTCAGCAATGCATCGTTTGCTGGGTACTATATCCATGATGGTGCACACATCATTTTTAAAGAAAACATTGTACCCCTTATGGACAAGCTGTCCAATACTCAAGAGGTTACATCTCATTCCAGGGACATAGTAGACATCTGCTATGGTTTTCTTTTCTCCTTGCTTTGTAAATATTTTTACCTCTCCTTTTCCCATAACAGAGATTTTGCTATCAGTTCCTAGTGTGACTCCTGATTTCACATTTTTATCTAGGGCAGAAAAGAAGGCTATGTTTCCCGTCATATGGTTGCTGCAACCTGAGTCTAAAAACTAAATGTCCTCACTGTTTGTTTCAGTCATGTTACAGGCTAACAACACATTATTTTGACTGTTGTTTTCTCTTGTAACATTTGCATTTTGTCTACTGTTCATATCATGCTGTTTCTTTCTACAATCACTTGCATAATGTCCATACTTTTTGCAATAATAGCATTGAACATTAGATTTATCGTACCTTTGTCCTTGAGCATGATACTGTTATCTTTGTTGGCTGCTCCCTTGGCCTTGGTTCTGATTTGTATTACTGCCTCTTCCTTGTGCATTTGATGGGCTGTTCCTTCCACCTCTGTTCTGGCTTCTGCCTCTTCCTCTTCGGTTTCCTCTTCCTTGACCTCTTCCTCTTCCAAAGGACATCTGGGTCTTGAAGGCTTGCTCAAGAGATGAGTTTTCATTCCTACTCAACCTCTGCTCATGTGTTATCAGTGATGCATGTAGCTCATCAACTGAATAGTTTGAGAGATCCTTTGTCTCTTCAATGGTGGTGACTATGGCATCAAACCTTGAGGGTAAGACCCTCAATATTTTCTCCACAATCCTTCTATCTTCAATGGTTTCTCCATGAGTTCTCATTTGTATGATTACACCAATCACATGAGTGAAGAATGAGTCAATGTTATCTGACTCCTTCATGTTCAAGTTCTCAAAATCCTTTCTCAGCAATTGTAGTTTTGCTGTCTTCACTCTCTCCATGCCTTGATAGGCTGTCTTGAGGGTTTGCCATGCTTCATTTGCTGTCTTAGCTGCTGCTAACCTTGGAAACACACTCTGGTCTACTACTAGATACAACAACATACGGGCTTTTGAATCCTTCTTCCTATTGCTCTTCAGCTGATCTCTCTCTCCCTGAGTTAATGCATTGAACTCATTTTCATCTGCTGGTTCTTCAAACCCAGATTCAACTATTTCCAATAAATCTTGAGAGGCAAACAGGGCTGTCATGGTTATTGACCAGTAGTCATAGTTCTTCCTATTAAACTGTGGAAGCTAGGTATTAAACATACCCATACCAGTGCTTGTGCTAGCCATTCCTTGACTGTGTATTTAAAACAACTGACTGCTTCTTCAGCAACACATAAAAAAAACTTTTGAAATACCTGAATCCTTTGCCTGAGACTTTACTTTGCTGGAGAAGATCTGCTGCTGCAACAAAGACTCCTCCCTTCAGCTTCTTCGTCACCTTCAAAGAGCCTAAGCCGGCTCTGATACCATTCTTGGGGATTTTTAATGAGAAAATCCCAAAAACACATAAAAACTAAAACTCAACACACAGAGGCAATGCTCTGTTTCCTCTGTCCAGGATCTTTGCACAGGGAAGCTATTTAAAAGAAATTATCTCAGAACAAACCATTACACAGCCATAACACATTTCTATTGATTAAAAACAAAAGACTGATGCAAACTTCATCCTCTTTTACTGAGAGGGATTCACCAAAATACATTTAACAACAAAAAAAAGCATTTTACGATGCCCCACAAAACATTACAAAATATATCTTGTGCACTGTTGTGCATACATCCACAGGTTTTTCTCGCTGCTGCGAACACCTATATTCTTTTTCTCTCGTGTGCCATCAAAAAAATAACCACAAGCATATATCTCTTAACTCGTTAAAAAAAACATACTATACTACTATGGGTTTTACAATACATATGGTCAACGACAAAATAAATACATGCAGTATATAAAAACTAAATGCATTACCTACACCTATGACAAAGAATTAATAAAGGTATGGTCAACCAAAACTTAGATTTACTCCACGCAACATAGTTAATATTTGCCGTATACAGGTTTGGAGCAGCTTCGGACAATCAACGGATGAAAAAGGTGGAGCAGATCGAACGGCGGACAAAGATATCGGAAGGCACTTTGCTGCAGACCTTTAGCGTCCGAAATTTTACGTTGGCTTAGGTCAGGTGAGTGACACGCGTCTGCACCAAGTTTTATCGGAGTCGCTCGCCGGAAGATTCCATCGTCTGAAAGTTGGTGCGATATGTTTCCGGCGGGTTTGTTGACCGGTTTCTGGCAATGTTACAGCCGCGTTGAAATTGCAAATTCAACAGCCCGCTGGCATATATTCAGGACTCCACTGCACCTTACACGGTCCAGTGTTGCACTTTATGATACAGGACTTCGTTCTCCAACTTCGAACATATTCAATGGTATAACACTTCTCTCACTCAGGCAAAATTAACGTTGGTTGCTCAATGCTCTGTGCTAGCCGGTTCTGGTCTTCAATAAAAAAATAAGTTGGGAGCTATCTATACACAACAGTACACAGTGTCGCTCCTCCGTCAGTCTCCACAGCACTTGCCCAAATCGCACAGGAAATTATCACCAAACACCACTCAGCACGACTGGAAACAACAAACGTACAGCTCATGCCCTCGGCTCTGATACTAGATGATAAAAATAGAGCACACAAATAACTACAAAACGCAGCTACAGCTGCAAGATTATACAAGCAGACTCGAAATCTCAGAGATGATATACGCCTGATCATTTCTATTTATAGCAAAATTAGAGTCGGTTACATCAACTAAACAATGATTTTTCCAAGCGGTGCTGCCCCTTCACATTTGAATAGGTGTTTTTCTTTCAAATCTTAGAAGCTGAGGCGGTGTGGTCGCAGGGGGCGGTGACTGTTTGAAATTGAACGAGCCATGGCAGTGTGACGGTGATAATTACCTCTGACGGTTGTGAAATTGGAGAGGGCAACCATTTTTCTATTTGCTTAATTTCCAATAGATATTTTCTGTTTCTCAACCTATTGAGCTTTCTAGGTTCACTTGCCCTCTACCGTTTTTGTTTAAAGATATAAGAAACTTAGTACTTATGCCGTCGATGCGAAAACCTTGTGTCATTCTGCTTGAACAGGATATTTTGAACATTGTGGCTAATATAGGAAGTTTGACGCGTTTTAAAATATATTTTTAAAAAAGCTATAAGAAATTTGGTGCTGATAAAAAAAGACAGTGCAGAGATGCATGTTTCCGTAACTCGTCAGAAATCGTTCGATCTCCTGCGAGATTTGAATCGTCCAAGTCAAGTTAAATGACTTATACCTAGAATTGATCCACTGATTTAAATTTTTTATAATACTAAGATATATGGCTGTTAAAAAAGTGCCACTAACATTCCAAGATCAAATAATGCAGTGGGATATGCTCTATACCGGCGAACCAAAGCAAGTAATAACCCGCATTGTGAAGGGACAGGATCATCCGCAGTGTTTTAGCCTCCTCGCATCGAATGTAAGTGTTAGCAGCTTCATGCTGCACAACAATATGGATCTCCAATTCCGTACATGAAGAAGTAGATGCGGAATGAGAACGATTAATGCCATGAATAATTAATATCTCAATCTATTTATTTCAATTTTATCAGGGTATCAATATGGATCAGGCCATTCATTTTACAGGAGCGTTGTACAGATGCTTCGGGGTCTACTATTGTTTATGCTCTTTTGATATTCCTTCCATCCATCCAGTGATACATGGAGGTGAACCTGATTATGTTTCTGGCTGTACGGAGGTGAACCTGATTATGTTTCTGTTTTGCCATTTGGCTTTGTAATTCTCCCAGATGAGCTTGTACCACTGACTGGAATTGTAAGTAGCTCAATCAGTATGTAGAAAAGGGATCTATTCTGACAGTTGCATTCCAATTTTCTGTTACCAAATATGACAACACCCAGGCCTGCCATAGAAGATGTGCAAGAGGTGCAACGAATGATCTCCTACACAGTACAGAAAATCAGATCAGCATGTATATTGGACGATGCTCGACAAAATCGGGCTCTTCTGTTCTTACTAGTTCTCAATTTTGATGTGATTTAGTATTTCATTTTTTTCCTTATTTATCTTTCTCAATCTTAGACTATCTATTGAGTACACTAGAATCCAGTTTTTTATTTTCAAAAAAATCTGATAGTAGAAATGCTTGAATTCTGTTTTTTTTTTGAATCTATTTAGGTTGGAAATGAATTCAACATCATCAAAATTTTATTAAACACCTAAAATTTTTAAGCTAGATAAAATCTGATAATAAGAGTGATTGAATTCTGTTTTAATAATGGAAATAAATTCAGCACCATCAAAATCTTATTGAACAACTAAAATCTTGAAGCTAATGCCTATAACCTCAATTTCTAAAAATTTCCACCAAATTTTATCAAAATTTAACCAGAATTTCTATTATTTTCAGGAAAAAAATACCGCTAATTAAATTACACTCGAAACAATATGAAAGGATGGCCTATGAGGTAATGATGGATATCAATAACGTTTGGCTGACATTGGCTATAATAGCTAGCATTAAGGTAAGGTTTTCAGAGATTCTCTGTGATGGAAGACGATAGCAAAATGAATTGCTAAGGAAATTGGTAATCTCTGCTTCGGTTATACATTAGGGAGTCGAGCGCACCACATATATCCTTTCCAAGTGGTAAAGCGCAATTATACCTCTCAAGGCCCCTAACTCTTTCAACATAATCAAGTGACAAGAACTTTTGTTCCGAGGATCGGATCAATTGTCCATGGACTTTCCCACTGTGCAAGGGTAATGGTTCCGATATGGACTTCATCTAAATACGAATAGTGTCGATAGTACTCGAAATTTGGTCATTTTTAAGTCAATTGCTCCATGGACCACAGTATTGTTTTGATGATAGCGCCCTATTTATTTAATATAATACTTGTAAGTACACCCTCTGCATCCCGGCTACGGACACAGCACATGAATGCTGACCATACCCTTGATCCAAATATGGACCATTCCATGGATGCGCATCACAATACGGCCCGACCCTTACAGTACCAGGCGGCATGGATGGGCATCACAGTGCGGATGACGAATTTCCTGCCGCTTCTGCCTCTACCACCCTTAGGCGGTCAGAACGCTACGGTATACAATACAAGATACATAACATACTCATTTAATGGGTCACTCGTTTGAATTTGAATTTGAAAACCCGCCCAAATGAAATTTACATTTCTATGAGCGATTACCCTTAACCAATGTGTGATCTGAATATACGCCATCCATTTTCATGTCTCTGAGGGAGATTTGGTGTTGTGTTTGCGAAAGAGTTTGGTGTTTTGCAAAGGGTTCATTCTATTTCTGTGTGTTACACCTGCGCGGCCACCGTCCTTTTGGCATTGTGGGATTCAATATGCAAGAACGGATTCTGTTCCCATTTTTGCGCCCATCCCAACTCTTAATTGCAGATCAGGGGTATTCTTCTCGCTTGCGAGTCGCGACTACTCTTTGTGGCCATTAGAAGCAAAGAGATCAAGAGCGCCAAAGAGGAAATGGTTATATGGGGATTTGAGAAGATGGAACCAGAGAATGGCTCGACATCATTTGAGGAGATGGATCGAAACAATGGCTCATCATCATTTAAGGAGATTGAATCTGTTACGCCTACGTTTCAAAGATCTTGCTGGCGGTTTGATTGCGTCGGAGTGAGGGACCACGTTTGTTTTACAGTACACAGAGGAAAACATATGGAAATGGTAGTTTACACTTTGAGCGAAAATTCATGAAGATTTCTTGGCAGCTCTCCAATCCCTTTGGTCGCATTATCTCATTTTAGGGTAAACAAGGAAACCCACACCGGATATGAAAGTCCAGTGAAGTATAAACCCATTTTCTTGACCGAAGGGACTGATATTTCATAACCGCATAGTACATTTTTGCAAATAGCTTTGGATTACAATTCAATCATTCTTAAATGAAAATCTTACCTTATTTCATTAGCGCCCTATTTCATTTTTATTATTTGATTAGAGCAAATTCAACAATAAAATGTTTTATAAAAATTTACTTACATACGTGCGTTGAAGACATCTGCTTACAAATATTTTTTGCACTATTGTTATTGATCATTATGCTAAAGTCCCAATACACTAGGAAATTTTGCACTTTTTTCAATTTCACGCATTGTTCAAAGAGCAAATAAGTTTTTGTTTATAAAAATATTTATTTGATTTTCAATAGATTTAATTTTATTAATAATAATTTCAAAAGTTGAAAAAAATAAAATATAAAATATATTACAAATAATTAGTGTGGAATTTTAGTTATTAAGTAGAAAAGTAAAAAAATACAGTTTTGGGTAGTGGAATAGTTTGCTACAAATAAAAAGAAAAGAGTAAAGTGTTTTTTTACATAAGTTTATGTATTATATTTTTAATATTTTATATTTACATTATATTTTAGAGTTTTTAAATTTTAAATTTAATTATTAATGATTATTAAGTGAATGATAGGGATTTAATTTCACTAAATATTTTAGAATTATTTTAATAATAATTATAGATAAAAGTTAAGATTTATTTTCTATATTTATGTTCTTTACCTTTTTAATTAAATTGATTAAAAAAAATTGCCATATAATATTATAATATTAAATATGGTTTTTTAAAATTTAAGCCACATATTAGCTTATGATATTGAAAAAAGTTTATTTACAAATTAAAAATATCCACTATAAAATAAAATTGGATAAGTAGGAATGGATCTTCATAATTAAGAATCTTGTTACATTGTTACATGTGTTTTTTATTATTTAATTCATATATTAATATTTTAATAATTAACAATAATTACAATGAGTAATTAAAATTAAGTTAATTATTATTATTATTTTTAATTTTAATAATATGAGATATATTATAAGGTAAATATTTTGATATCTATCCATATTAATTTATATACTTATACTAATTTTTGTATTCAAGATAAATATAGAAATCTTAAAACTTTGAAATTAAAAATATTTTAATTTATATTTTTGTTATAATGGAATCATTTTTTTTATAACGAAGGTGTATTATAATTTTTTAATATGATTTATAAATCTTAAATACTTAAGAATTAGGAGATCCTAAGACCTTTTAACTTATAATGATATCCAATTTTTAGTGTGGTGAGGTTACATTTTAACATCTAAATTGAAAAGGAAATAAAAAATTGTTTTAATAGACACTTTATTCACATTTACAATTATTTTCACTTAAATATAAAATTTAAATGATAAAACATTTTCTCATTATTTTATATCTAAGATACAATTTTATGAATGATCAAAACACTTTCTCATCCTCTTATATTTAGTATGTGATTTAGTGAATATACATAACTATTGTGAGAAAAAGAAAAACAATACAATTAGCAAAAGTTGCCTTTTTCAAATTTGCCTTTGCTAATTTGAAAATTGGTTTAAAAGTGTAAAGTCCGCGATTCATTATAGTAAAGTATAATAATTTATGAATTAGTTAATTGTTTCATGATTTTATTTGGGTGTTATATTATTAACTTATAATATGATAATAGTTATAAGTTATATATTTGTAGAGTGGTTATTAATTATTTGGATGTTATGTTATTAACTTGTAGTTGGATAATAATTATAAATTATATATTTAAAGAGTAATTATTGATTCTACTTATAACCATATAATTTAATAAGAAGGAGAATATATATCTATATATCAACATTATTTATGTATTTTATTTATTTGGATATTATGTGAATACTTAATATATATATATTAAATGATATTGATTTTGGTACTTGTATTTAAGCAAGTGGAATTTGTATTTTGGTAAACATTTACTTTAATTTTGGATATAAGTATGAATCTTAGCATCGGTATATTAAGGAAAGGTATCTATGTGAGAAGAACAATGCCTGCCATAGAAGGGTTGATCGCTAATCTATGTTTTGTTGACAAAGGTTGTATTATATTACAATCATATGCACCGTTTAAAAGAAGCTAATTTTGTACAACATATAAAAATCCAGGAACAATTGAATTCATCCAAGTGTAGAGCTAAGAAAATCCCAAATGAAGATTGTGTGCCTAATGAAAACAATAATGATTATTGGGTTCGTAGCCAAAATAAGGATACTCGTGACATTTGGTACAATGTCATATATAAGGGTTCTAATCTACACTTCTGTAATTGCAATTGGGCCCTGAATGGAAATATCTATAAACATGTATTGAAAGTTGAGATGTTAGTGAGTAACACTATTTTGGGTGAAAATGTACCACCTAGTGTCACTGATCCCACTACAGAAAGGCCTAGAATTTTATTTGATTTGAATGAAACACCTATATTGGGCCCAGAAATCCAAACAGAGCTTTCGCCATGCTTTGATTCTCCTCCCAATCTAAATTATCATAATGAAACAAGCATTGATGATTTAGAGAATTTCTCATATAATGTTGAATCAACCAATGTACGACAAGATAGTGCATTCTCTGAAGATGATGAGATGAAACGTGTTAACTCATCAACTCATGAGAAATTGAGATCCATAATACCTACAAATTTGGAACAGGCATATGCATTGAACAACTTGGTAGACAAAGCATGTCAAGAATACAATAAAATGTTTTTCAATATTATAACTCCATCCAAGATCACTACCAAGAGAAAACATAGTTTCTTGAGTCCAGTGAATAAAAAGAGGCGATGTGGTCGCAAGTCAAAATCAGGGACAGGTAAACTATTTGAAAGGGTTGGACGAGTTCATGTAAGAAAAAAAGAATGGATGAACAATTGGAGTTATCTTCTCAGAAACAAAGAAATGTGGACCACGTGCCTGAGATAATGGAAGATTCTATTATACCCAATATTGGTATGGAAATTTCATGCTATGCATTGTTTTACGTTAAATGTGATATATTATCATGTTCAATACATTTGCACAACTATATGAACTTTTTTTATTGTTAGAGCTGAGGGACCCACATCTCACAACATTTCAAATTGTCGAATTCATTTATTTGATGAACATGCTATTGAAAAAATATCTAGCATTGGGAACACTGCTTCAGCCATTAACATCCCAATATCCTCCCCAAGGGTGCTTCCCCCTATTGTACAACCAATTAAAATGTATCATCGCCCACACCCACCAACTTTTTCCTTCATAAATTCTTCCATGCCTATAACCACCTCTGTAATACCTTCCCAGTGCTCACCCCTACCCTTTAGTCATCCACCATTCTCATTTTTTCAATCATCCACCCTTAACATTCCAATTCCTCCCCCTAGGTTAATCCCCGGCCTACAGTGATTCCCACTATCGTACAACCAATGGGGGTGTATCGTCGCCCACACCCACTACCTTTTCCCTATTTCACTTCCACCATGCCTTTATCCAGCACCCCTGAAACATGCCTATATCCGTCACCAAGTGCTCCACCATCTACCCAGGAAGGGCTATCTTCTCTATTGCCTCAGATCCTCACGGTGAGAATGAGTATTTGATCAAAATATCATCATGAATTAGTGAAATTGATTCTATGCCTTTCAATTTTTACAAATAATTGATTATTGTAATTTTTGTAGAGATATCAATTTGGAAATCCCCCTCCGAGTGCCAAGAGGGACGAGGGTGACTGGTCGATCAAGATGTTGTTTTTCCATTATGTCATTTATGGGCATGAGATTCCATTATCTATGTTGGAAATGAAGTTCTATTTCGTAAAAAAGAAAAATGTATAATTGGACCAATTTTGAATAAAAATACATAAATTTAGACTTGTGTTTATCACAACATCTTCATTGAATTTTAAATCCTTATGTGGATGCGATGTTATATTCTATCAATGTTACATTACTTTTGATGAATGTAGTTGTAATGCATTTTGTTTTTATTATTTACAAATTATCCAGTTTACAATTTAAGTTACTTTTATATTTATATCTTATTTGATGTTGCATGCCTGGAAAAACATATCATTACTATAGATCGACCTCTTGTTTTAATAAATTACGAGAAGACACGAAGTATAGGGCACAAAACATATGTATAGAGGCTAGAGTTCTGCACAACTTCTACATATGCGCATATCTTCCGTAAATGCACAATTTTTTCTGTATATGCGTTTTTTTTTTCGTATATGTGCATATACGAAAAATATGCACATATACAAAAAATATGGAGATATACAAAAGTTTCACATATAAAAAAGATATACGCATATACAGAAGTTGCGCATATACGGAAGATGTGCACATATACAGAAGTTATGCGTATTTACGAAAGATTTGAACATATATAGAAGATATGTGTATTTACGAAAGAAGCATAAATTTTATATACGGAGGTAGCACAACTTTATATATGTGCATATTTTGTATCACATATCTTTCGTATGTGCACAACTTATATGTATGTGCATATCTTCTGTATATGCACATAAACAAAAGATCCACATATATATGGAGGTTAAAGTTGAGTATATAAGAAGGTTGAAGTTATTCTCAACTTTTGTATATGTGCATATATGGAAGCTACGTATATATGGAAGTTGTGCATATCTTCTGTATATGCACAACTTCTGTATATGCGTATATCCTCTATATATGTGAAACTTTCGTATATGCACATATACAAAAGCTAAGTATATAAAGAAGTTGTGCACAAATTCCATAATATGCATACACAACAGTCCATATATATGCTCAACTTCCCTACCTGCACATATCTTCCGTATATGCAGAACTTTTATATGTGTGCATATTCTCTCCATATGTGTATCTTACGTATATTCACATATCTTCCGTATATACGCATATTCAAAAGATATACACATATACTTGAAACGTATATATGAAAGCTACACATATATGGAAGATATCTGCATATATCATGTGTATGTGCAACTTCCATATATACACATATCCTCCATATAGGCATATCTGACAGCCTCCATATGCGTATATCTTCAGTATATGCACATTTCTTTCCATATATGCAAATTTCATTTTATTTTTTTCCGTATATGTGCGGATCTTTTGTACATGTGCATACCTTCTCTACAATGCACAACCTCTGTATACGCATATACACAAAAATTGCGTGCATATGGAAAATACGCATATATATTGGAGTTGTGTATATATGAAGGTTGCAGTTGTACATGTGTATGTGCATATACAAAAAATATGTGCATATGCAAAAGCTTCACATATACGAAAGATATATGCATATATGGAAGCTACGCATATACGAAAGATGTGCACATATACAGAAGTTATGCGTATTTACGAAATATCTAAACATATATAGAAGATATGTGTATTTACGAAAGAAGCATAAATGCTATATACGGAGGTAGCACAACTTTATATATGTGAATCTTTCGTATCACATATCTTCCATATGTGCACAACTTATATGTATGTGCATATCTTCTGTATATGCACATAAACAGAGGATCCACATTTATATGGAGGTTAAAGTTGAGTATATAAGAAGGTTGAAGTTATTCTCAACTTTTTTATATGCGCATATATGGAAGCTACGTATATACGAAAGTTGTGCATATCTTTCGTATATGCACAGCTTATGTATATGCGTATATCCTCTATATATGTGAAACTTCCATATATGCACATATACAAAAGCTAAGTATATAAAGAAGTTGTGCAAAACTTCCATAATATGCATACACAATAGTCCATGTATATGCTCAACTTCTCTACCTGCACATATCTTGCGTATATGTAGAACTTTTATATGTGTGCATATTCTCTCTATATGTGTATCTTACGTATATTCACATATCTTCCGTATATACGCATATCCTCTACATAGGCATATTTGATAGCCGCCATATGCACATATCTTATGTGCCTATATAGAAGAAGTGCATATACGGAAGACATTCACATGTATGGAGACTAGAGTTCTACACAACTTCAGTATATGCGCATATCTTCCGTATATGTGCATTTTTTTCCGTATATGCAATTCTTTTTTTCTTTTTTATTATGTATATATGTGTATCTTTTGTAAATGTGCATACATTCTCTATGGTGCACAACCCCTGTATATGCGTATACACAAAAGTTGTGCGCATATGGAAAATACGTATATGTATTAGAGTTGTGTATATATGAAGGTTGCAGTTGTACATGTGTATGTGCATATACAAAAAATATGCGCATATACAAAAGCTTCACATATACGAAAGATATACGTATATACGGAAGTTGCACATATACAGAAGATGTGCACATATACAGAAGTTATGCGTATTTACGGAAGATTTGATCATACATAGAAGATATGTGTATTTACGAAAGAAGCATAAATTTTATATATGGAGGTAGCACAACCTTATATATGTGCATATTTCGTATTTCATATCTTTTGTATGTGCACAAATGATATGTATGTGCATATCTTCTGTATATGCACATAAACAGAAGATCCACATATATATGGACTTTAATGTTGAGTATATAAGAAGGTTGAAGTTATTCTCAACTTTTGTATATGCACATATATGAAAGCTACGTATATACGGAAGTTGTGCATATCTTTCGTATATGCACAACTTCTATATATGCGTATATCCTCTATATATGTGAAACTTATGTATATGCACATATAGAGAAACCAAGTATATAAAGAAGTTGTGCAAAACTTCTATAATATGCATACACAACAGACCATATATATGTTCAACTTCTCTACCTGCACATATCTTCCGTATATGCAGAACATTAATATGTGTGCATATTCTCTATATGTGTATCTTACGTATATTCACATATCTTCCATATATACGCATATTCAGAAGATATGCACATATACTTGAAACGTATATATGAAAGCTACACATATATGGAAGATATGTGCATATATCATGTGTATGTGCAACTTCTGTATATAAGCATATCCTCCATATAGGCATATCTGACAGCCTCCATATGCGAATATCTTATGTGCCTATATTGAAGAAGTTCATATACGGAAGACATGTACATATATGGAGGCAAGTATTCTGCAAAACTTCTGTATATGTGCATATCTTCCGTATATGCGCACTTCTTTTCCGTATATGCAAAAAAAAATTCCGTATATCTGCATATCTTTTGTAAATATGCATACCTTCTCTACAGTGCACAACCTCTGTATATGCGTATACACAGAAGTTGTGCGCATATGGAAAATACACATATATATTGGAGTTGTGTATATATGAAGGTTGCAGTTGTACATGTGTATGTGCATATACGAAAAATATGTGCATATACAAAAGCTTCACATATACGAAAGATATACGCATATACGGAAGTTGCGCATATATGGAAGATGTGCACATATATAGAAGTTATGCGTATTTATGGAAGATTTGAACATATATAGAAGATATGTGTATTTACGAAAGAAGCATAAATTTTATATACGGAGGTAGCACAACTTTATATATGTGCATATTTCGTATCGCATATCTTCCGTATGTAGACAACTTATATATATGTGCATATATTCCGTATATGCACACAAATAGAAGATCCACATATATATGGGGGTTAAAGTTGAGTATATAACAAGGTTGAACTTATTCTCAACTTTTGTATATGCGCATATATGGAAGTTACGTATATACGGATGTTGTACATACCTTCCATATATGCGTAACTTCTGTATATGTGTATATCCTCTATACATGTGAAACTTCCATATATGCACATATAAAAAAGCTAAGTATATAAAGAAGTTGTGCACAACTTCCATAATATGCATACATAACAGTCCATATATATGTTCAACTTCTCTACCTGGACATATTTTTCGTATATGCAAAACTTTTATGTGTGCATATTCTCTCTGTATGTGTATCTTACGTATATTCACGTATCTTTCGTATATGTGCATATTCAGAAGATATGCACATATACTTGAAACATATATATGAAAGCTACACATATATGGAAGATATGTGCATATATCATGTGCATGTGCAACTTTCGTATATACGCATATCCTCCATATAGGCATATCTGACAGCCTTCATATGTGCATATCTTATGTGCCTATAATGAAGAAGTGCATATACGGAAGACATGCACATATATGGAGGCTATAGTTATGCACAACTTCTGTATATGCGCATATCTTCTGTATATGCGCATTTTTTTCCATATATGAAATTTTTTTTCCCCGTATATGTGTGTATCTTTTGTAAATGTGCATACCTTCTCTACAGTGCACAACCTCTGTATATCCATATACACATAAATTGTGCGCATATGGAAAATATGCTTATATATTGGAGTTGTGTATATATGAAGGTTGCGGTTGTACATGTGTATGTGCATATATGAAAAATATGCACATATACAAAAGCTTTACGTATACAAAAGATATACACATATACGAAAGTTGCGCATATACGGAAGATGTGCACATATACAGAAGTTATGCGTATTTATTAAATATTTGAACATATATAGAAGGTATCTGTATTTAAGAAAGAAGCATAAATTTTATATACAGAGGTAGCACAACTTTATATATGTGCATATTTCGTATCGCATATCTTCCGTATATGCACATAAACAAAAGATCCACATATATATGGAGGTTAAAGTTGAGTATATAAGAAGGTTGAAGTTATTTTCAACTTTTGTATATGTGCATATATGGAAGCTACGTATATACGGAAGTTGTGTATATCTTTCGTATATGCACAACTTCTATATATGCATATATCCTTTATATATGTGAAACTTCCGTAAATGCACATATACAAAAGCTAAGTATATAAAGAAGTTGTGCAAACCTTTCATAATATGCATACACAACAGTCCATATATATGCTCAACTTCTCTACCTGCACATATCTTCCATATATGCAGAACTTTTATATGTGTGCATATTATCTCTATATGTGTATCTTACATATATTCACATATCTTCCGTATATACGCATATTCAGAAGATATGCACATATACTTGAAACGTATATATGAAAGCTACACATATACGGAATATATGTGCGTATATCATGTGCATGTGCAACTTCCATATATACGCATATCCTCCATATAGGCATATCTGATAGCCTCCATATGCGCATATCTTCTGTATATGCACATTTTTTCCGTATATGCATATTTATTTTTATTTATTTTATTTTATTTTATTTATTTATTTATTTATTTCGTATATGTGCGTATCTCTTGTAAATGTCCATACCTTCTCTACAATGCACAACCTCTGTATATGTGTATACATAGAAGTTGTGCGCATATGGAAAATACGCATATATATTGGAGTTGTGTATATATGAAGGTTGCAGTTGTACATGTGTATGTGCATATACAAAAAATATGCGCATATGCAAAAGCTTCACATATATGAAAGATATATGCATATATAGAAAATGTGCACATATACAGAAGTTATGTGTATTTACAGAAGATTTGAACATATATAGAAGATATGTCTATTTACGAAAGAAGCATAAATTGTATATACGGAGGTAGCACAAATTTATATATGTGCATATTTCGTATCGCATATCTTCCGTATGTGCACAACTTATATGTATGTGCATATATTCCGTATATGCACATAAACAGAGGATCCACATATATATGGAGGTTAAAATTGAGTATATAAGAAGGTTGAAGTTATTCTCAACTTTTTTATATGTGCATATATAGAAGCTATGTATATATGGAAATTGTGCATATCTTTCGTATTGCACAACTTCTGTATATGCATATATCATCTATATATGTGAAACTTCTGTATATGCACATATACAAAAGCTAAGTATATAAAGAAGTTGTGCAAAACTTCCATAATATGCATACACAACAGTCCATATATATGCTCAACTTCTCTACCTGCACATATCTTCCATATATGCAGAACTTTTATATGTGTGCATATTCTCTCTATATGTGCATCTTACGTATATTCACATATCTTCCGTATATACGCATATTCAAAAGATATTCACATATACTTGAAACGTATATATGAAAGATACACATATACGGAAGATATGTGCATATATCATGTGCATGTGCAACTTCTGTATATACGCATATCCTTCATATAGGCATATTTGACAGCCTCCATATGCGCATATCTTATGTGCCTATACTGAAAAAGTGCATATACAGAAGACATGAAAATATATGGAGACTAGTGTTCTGCACAACTTCTGTATATGTGCATATCTTCCGTATATGTGCATTTTTTTCCGTATATGCAATTCTTTTTTTTTTTTTTCCGTATATGTGCGTATCTTTTTTAAATCTGCATACCTTCTCTATGGTGCACAACCTCTGTATATTCATATACACAGAAGTTGTCCGCATATGGAAAATACGCATATGTATTGGAGTTTTGTATATATGAAGGTTGCAGTTGTACATGTGTATGTGCATATACGAAAAATATGTGCATATACAAAAGCTTCACATATACGAAAGATATACGCATATACGGAAGATGTACACATATACAAAAGTTATGCGTATTTACGGAAGATTTGAACATACATAGAAGATGTGTATTTACAAAAGAAGCATAAATTTAATATATGGAGGTAGCACAACTTTATAAATGTGCATATTTTGTATTGAATATCTTCCGTATGTGCACAACTTATATGTATGTGCATATCTTCCGTATATACACATAAACAGAAGATCCACATATATATGGACTTTAATGTTGAGTATATAAGAAGGTTGAAGTTATTCTCAATTTTTGTATATGCGTACATATGGAAGCTACGTATATACGGAAGTTGTGCATATATTCCGTATATGCACAACTTCTATATATACGTATATCCTCTATATATGTGACACGTCTGTATATGCACATATACAAAAGCCAAGTATATAAAGAAGTTGTGCAAAACTTTCATAATATGCATACACAACAATCCATATATATGCTCAACTTCTCTACCTGCACATATCTTCCGTATATGCAGAACTTTTATATGTGTGCATATTCTCTCTATATGTGTATCTTACGTATATTCACATATCTTCCATATATACACATATTTAGAAGATATGCACATATACTTGAAACGTATATATGAAAGCTACACATATATGGAAGATATGTGCATATATCATGTGCATGTGCAACTTCCGTATATAAGCATATCCTCCATACAGGTATATCTGACAGCCTCCATATGTGAATATCTTATGTGCCTATACTAAAGAAGTTCATATACGGAAGACATGCACATATTTGTAGGCTAGAGTTCTGCACAACTTCTGTATATGCGCATATGTTCCGTATATGCGCATTTTTTTCCGTATATGCAAAAAAAAAAATTCTGTATATGTGCAAATCTTTTGTAAATATGCATACCTTCTCTATAGTGCACAACCTCTATATATGCGTATACATAGAAGTTGTGAGCATATGGAAAATGCGCGTATATATTGGAGTTGTGTATATATGAAGGTTGCAGTTGTACATATGTATGTGCATATACGAAAAATATTCGCATATAAAAAAGCTTCACATATACGAAAGATATACGCATATACAAAAGTTGCGCATATACAAAAGATGTGCACATATACATAAGTTATGCGTATTTATGGAAGATTTGAACATATATACAAGATATGTGTATTTACGAAAGAAGCATAAATTTTATATACGGAGGTACCACAACTTTATATATGTGCATATTTCGTATCACATATCTTCTGTATGTGCCCAACTTATATGTATGTGCATATCCTCCATATATGCACATAAATAGAAGATCCACATATATATGGAAGTTAAAGTTGAGTATATAAGAAGGTTGAAGTTATTCTCAACTTTTGTATATGCACATATATGGAAGCTACGTATATACGGAAGTTGTGCATATCTTCCGTATATGTGCAACTTCTATATATGTGTATATCCTCTATATATGTGAAACTTCCGTATATGCACATATACAAAAGCTAAGTATATAAAGAATTTGTGCACAACTTCCATAATATGCATACATAACAGTCCATATATATGCTCAACTTCTCTACCTGTACATATCTTCCGTATATGTAGAACTTTTATATGTGTGCATATTCTCTCTATATGTGTATCTTACGTGTATTCAAATATCTTCCGTATATACGCATATTCAGAAGATATGAACATATACTTGAAATGTATATATGAAAGCTACACATATACAGAAGATATGTGCATATATCATATGCATGTGCAACTTCTGTATATACGCATATCCTCCATATAGGCATATCTGAGAACCTCCATATGCGCATATCTTATGTGCTTATACTGAAGAAGTGCATATACGGAAGACATGCACATATATGGAGGCTAGAGTTCTACACAACTTCTGTATATGCGCATTTCTTTTTTCTGTATATGCAATTTTATTTTCATTTATTTATTTATTTATTTTCCGTATATGTGCTTATCTTTTGTAAATGTGCATACCTTCTCTACAGTGCACAACTTCTGTATATGCATATACACAGAAGTTGTGCACATATGGAAAATACGCATATATATTGGAGTTGTGTACATATGAAGTTTGCAGTTGTGCATGTGTATGTGCATATACGAAAAATATGCGCATATACAAAAACTTCACATATACGAAAAATATACGCATATACGGAAGTTGCGCATATATCAGAAGGTTCGCTAATATAGAGAGGAAGCAATTGTTTCATCAGGAACTCCAACTTCTGGAATTCTTAGGATAATGGTATGATGGCATAAGAGATGAAGCATATCAAGGAGTTGAAGCTCTTTTCAATCAAGGAAGCTGTTGAACTAATTGTAGATAACCTAAAGGTAAAATAGATATGTATGCTTGTATTCAATATTATAAAGTCATGTTGTATGGTTATAGGTAACATGGATCACTACTCTATCTTGAAAAGCATGATCAAAGAAAAGGAATCTCCTCCCATGAAAGTCGATCCTATAAGGCATGTGTCACACTAGATGAAATCAACATAATATGTCCTCATATGGAATATGAGGTGGTTGACAGCAACTAGAGGAACTTTGATTGGAAGTTCCTAGGAATGTCATGTGTGAAGAAAGAAACGAAGAGAGAATAGACTATGCAACCATGGAAGAAGGTAGTCAACACATTCCAAGAAGTGAAAGATTTGATGATGAAACATCCCTGAGATATGGATAATCTAATGGAAGTCTGCAAAAGATGGAGATCCTTGACAATATATATATATATATATATATATATATATATATATATATATATATATAAGATATGTGTGAACATGTAAGAAGGATGTTAATGCCAAAAGGAAGATGTCATGATGAAACACCATCACAAAGGTGATTTTGATTTAAATGATCATTTCATATTTTTTAACAATATCTGGATGGTCTTATGTAGGTCTTCCAAGAACGCCATGTAGAAGGGTGTAAGATCCTTCCAAATAAGATAGCATGAAGAAGGAAACTTGACTGATGGATCACCTTTTGATGAAAGGAATGATGACATGACTGACTCATGGATGAAAGTGATGCATGGTTTGTGACCCATGAAGATGTCCCAAAAGATGAAGACTACTTGACAAATAAATTCATGACCTCAAAGGAAGGATCTCTTCAAGTGTTTGGTTTTGTTTCGGTCTACACTTGAGCAGATGTTATAGATCCCTAATTAAGAGGGATCATGGAAGAAAGTTTCTTAATTCGAAGAAACTTAGAAATTCCTAATCCAAGAGGGAGCTTAGGTACATTCCTTCTGTAGGAATGAGTACATTCCTTTATTGGAATAGATATGTCCTCCATAATTAATAGGGAGAGATAGACACATCATTATTGTCTTCACTGGGAAGAAAGAATGAAGGACTGGTTAAATATCTGGCATCCGATCCTCTTTAAAGATGAGATAAGGCATCCAAGATAAGAGTAGTCGTAGAGGACTTGTATTCATTGAGGATTGGGAATCTAAGATAAGAATAGTCCTAATGGAACATAGCCTAAGAACTCGAGTGGGGTATGTTTAGGGAGAGATAATGATGAGAGTGTCTATAAATCATTGGTCTCGCCAACATTGAGCTTAGATGCTGTGGAGAGATAGAGCTATTAGTGGCTTTTCTACGTGACAGTGTTGGTTGATATGATGCTATAAATATGGGATACCAATATGTTCTTCTTATGAGAAATTCTTCATTCAGAATGGCCAAGTACCATTATGAATACCTCCCTAGTTAAGAGGAAGTTATGAAAAGTGTAACTAGGTTTGCTCTTCATAATGACATGTGTAATTATGTTTTTTGTGTAATTTATGTAAAGAAGAAAAATAAAATGATTGTATGCTTGACTCATGGGTTTCATGAGAAAGAAGTTTATTTTTAAATGGATCCCATTAAAAGCCTTTAGGATTTGTCATAATAGTCAAATAGAGTCAATTTCATGTATGAAGAACCATTCTTGGACCTGTTACAAATGTATATGAGTCAATAGAATGGTCGAGTAGCCCTCCAAAGACAGACACAAGTTCTCCTCTTCAATTCAACCTCTAGATAAAATGAATAACTCATGTGGGCTTCACCTTATGGAGACACACATATTCATATAAACATGTCGACTTATCTATATAGAAAAGCCACTATATATGTGTGTGAAGGGTCTTTGAATTTCCACACAAGATAAGTTCGAATATCAGTTTAGTGAAGAAGCTCAGATCAGCTACAGGATTGCGGAGGCAAGTTTGCTAAAGGAGCTTGGATAAAGATATAATATTGCAGAGGTAAGTTTGGTGTTATCTCACAGTCAAGGAGTTCAGGTATACCTCTGAGATTCAGATAACAATTATAATGACAACTTCAGTGTTACCACAATTCAGAGCTACCACAACAAGAAGAGTTTGAAGGTCTCATAATTCGGTATCATTACACTTTAATGCTACCACAGTGAGAAGGGTTTGATGCCTCACAACTTAGGTGCCATTATATTGCAGTATTACGCAGTGAGGAAGTCTCTATACTACCATAGAGAAAAGGTCATGGCGAGTAAAGAGATCTCAGTCTCGGTGATGATGATATCTTGGTGTTAAGGAGGTCGAAGCAGAAGGGAAATCAAGAGGAAGAAAAGAGAATAATATTGATAGTCAATAGAACTAGTGTCTTAGTCTTGGAGTGGAAAATAGGTAAAGGGCCTTGGTCTTGGTATTCGTCAATTTGAATCTCTATAAGAAGAATTTTTGCGGGTTTTCCTTTCAGAGAGTGAGAGGTTTTGGTCCTGACTCATAGCCTACAATATGTGTCTCTTGTCTATTTATGTTCATGCATTTGTTGTTGTTTAATGAAGAAGAACACTAATAACTTAAGAAAATATTATTCTAATCTAAATTTGTAAAAAGAACCCACGAGAAGTTACTAATTGAAGAGAAATCACCTAATACTTGATTCCCTAGATTTCTCAACAACATACAAAGAGGCATATTCAGAAGATGAGGAATTCAATTAGGTGTATCAGTAATTGCAGAGTGGGATTCATGTGAATGATGGTGACAGCACCATTAGCTACCATATCTGGGATGGATTACTCTGTAGGCTGGATAAGCTACGTGTTCCTAAAGGTGAACGTTTATAGCTGACTAGAGAGGCTCACACCTCCAATGATTCAGGGAACATTGGTGTAGGGAAGACCATGGCTAACTAGCAAAGGTATGTGTATTGGCCTAGGATATAAGAGTATGTAGCTAGGTTCATAAAATGGTGCATGCTTTACTATACCAACAAGCCTAGCAACAAGAAATAGGGTTTGTATCATCCCTTACCTGTACCTACTCATCCTTGGGAAAGAATTTCCATGGAATTTGTGGGAGGCTTACAGACAACCAGGAAGGGACATGACTACATGTTCAAGGTATTGACATGTTCAGAAAGATGTGTGTTTTGATGCCCTGTAAAAAGTCCATCAACTGACAAGAAGCAACAAACTTGTTCTTTCAACAAGTTTGGGTGCACTTTGGGATACCAAGGAGCATCATTTCAAATAGGGACACAAGATTTCTTAGTGTAATATGGACTACATTGTGGGAGAAGATATAAAAAATGTTGAAGAGATCTACAACATTCCATCCATAGACAGATGGGCAGACATAAGTAGTCAACATGAATTTGGTACAACTTCTGAGGGCATACAACTAGAAGCATCTGAAGACTTGGGATGAAATTATGGTATATATACATCATTCTTAGAATAAAGTAGTCCACAGTTCTAGAGGAAAGTCCCCTCCCCCCTTGAGACTTGCTTTAGATGTTTTCCACCTTCACCTTTGGATATTTCATATGGGCAACAAGAAGGAGTGAGGGAAGATCTTACAGGAGATGGTATGAGGGTTGAAAAATCTCATAGAGAAGGTGAGATATATCCATCTAAAGGTAAATGAAACACTGTAGAAGTCGAAGGAGAAGTATAAGATCAAGGATGATCATCACAAAACAGAGAAATCATTCAAGGTGGGAGATAGAGTATGGATACATTTGAACAAGGAGAGGTTGGAGGGGCTTGACAAGAAAATCAAGGCTCTAAGGTATGTCTCTTTGAGATACTTGAAAAGGTGGGTGATAATTCCTATCGACTCAGTTTACCACCATATTTGTGCATTTAATCAGTTGTGAACATGGGAAATTTTAGGGGCGAATGTTTTCCCTTTGGCGAAATTAAGGGGTTTTAAATTTTTAGTGGGCGCATATTTTGTATCATAGTACATTTTTACAAATCGCCTCAAATAGCCCACCTTATTTTAAGGGAGAGGGTAAAAAAGGTAAATTTAGCCCTTGAAATTAGGAGTTACAACCTTCCATTTGCCCTAATTTTCAAGAATAGGTTTTATTTAAGTGAATCCTATGGCAAAATACCATATTTATAAAAGAGGTATGGTAAATTAATAAAAATATAAATAAATGAGAGGTATGATAAATAAATAAAACATTTTTTATATTTACTCCATAAGTCACCTTATATACATGCAAGGGTGTAAACAAATAAAAATATAAATACAGTGGAGGTATGGTAAATAAATAAAACCTCTTTTTATATTTAGTCAATAACCCTCTTTCTATTTATGAAGGCTCAAAAAAAAGGTTTTATTTAAGTGAATCCTATGGGCCAAATACCATATTTGTAAAAGAGATATGGTAAATTAACAAAAATATAAATAAACGAGAGGTAACATCTTTTTATATCTACTCCATAAGTCACCTTATATTTATGAAAGCTCAAAAAATGTGTTATATTTAGGTGAAACCTATGGGCAAAATACTATGGGCCAAATACCATGGGCTAGATTATTATTAATACATGCAAAAAAATATTATTATTAGTATTAATAAAAATAAAAATGGCACATGGTATTGACCCATGGTATTCCCCTAGAATGTAGCCTATTTAAATGGGGGAATTAAACCATCATAGATCCATCTTTACTCTGGATCTACTAAGCCCCAACAGGTATCAAATATCGTGCTCTGCAAACTAGCATAGAGTGAAAAATTATTTGATCCCTCTCGGGGCTTGGTGGATCAAGAGTAAAAATGGATGTTGTAATTTAATGTATGTTAAACATTTTAACTTGGTTAAAATAAAAAATAAAATAAAAATCAATTATTAATTTTATTAATTTTTATAAATTACTAATAGTAATTTTTAAGCTCCAGGTTTATGATAAACCATGGTATTGACCCATGGTAATACCATGGTATTCATGTCAGCATAGAATATTTAAAGGGGAAATTCTATCATCTTAGATCCATCTTAATTCTGGGTCTACCAAGTGCTTAAAGGGATAAATAGATTTCATCCCCCTAAGAGTGGTAGATGTGGAGTTAAGATGGATATAGGTTGGTTTTTATAATAATGAAGATATTAAATAGACTTAGGAAATTATATTGTAAAAACATCTTAAGGTGAATGGTTAAAGCTACATTTAGTCACTTCACAAAATTTAGTAAAAAATACCAATATCTCCATTAATATTGGTTTTTAACTTTTTCTGATTTAACAAAAAAAATTCAAAACAATGAAACTTTATCACTCTTTCCGCATCACCCTTGCCGAGCATTTCTCACCATTTTTCAAACATTCTGAATATGATATCTTCATGAAAAAGTTTAGGTACTGATGTTGGATTAGTTGTTTGAAAAATAAGTTGGTTTGTAAAACCTTTCATCTTTTGTGCTATTCTTAGTTTGTCTTAATGATCTGTAGGGGTTGGAGCCACTGCACCATATTTTCCTAAAAGGTGGAGATTGTTCACCAAAAAGGAAATTAATCTACATGTTACAATGCTATTAAAAAATGCGAGACCTATGAGGGTAGTGAATTATGCTAATAAGCAATTTAGATTGGGAGAGACATAATTAAATTATATTATTTAATTGGAGATTTCCAATTAAAATAATAATAAATCTACATTTATATATTCATATATTGATTGGAAGGATTCTCACAATGGTCACTTCTTTCAATTAGATCCCCTTCAAGCCCTTCGGATACCTAATACTTTCTTATATAATATAGTTGGGGTTTGCAACTTGTTGGTGTGTTGCGGTAAAAAAACTTGATGTGTTTTTTTTATCTTGCAATTGGAGTCTATGGAATAAGAAAGAAATTTTATAACTTGAAAAAAGTGGTAGCTTGACAAAATTTGTAGAGAAAAGATTAATCTCTCCTACCTTGACAGAACTGGTTGTCAATATCAACACCTACAAAAACTTTGTTGTGAAAATTATCAAAACTAATAGAAGGATATGAAAGAGTGTATTGTAAGAACCTTGAAAAATACGACCACTAAAATTTGGAACATTGTTTGTAGGAAGAGAAAATTATGTTTCTTTTTCCAAACATGTATGTTAGTATATTATAGTTTAATGAATATGTTTTCTTATTATCATATATGGTTTCATACTTTAACAAAGCATTCACCAAGACTTCACAATGTTTTATTATTCAGTAAAAGATTTGTCAAGATCTTACAAGATTTTATAATTCAATAAAAGATTCTCCATCACTGTACAAGATAATATAATCTGGTGAGAGATTAGCCAAAAAAATTATATATACATATTATATTATTGATAAAATCGCCTCCCGTTTTTCCTATGTATCATGGGGATTAGCCCATTTATTATACATATAAATTTAGGGTGGTTCTTAAAATTTTCCCTGGCTGTGAATGTAGATAATTTGAAACTCTACGAGCCTTCCGTGCTAGATAAGGAAGAGGAACATGTCCTACCTTCCATGGAGGATTTGGCACTAGATGCTCACACAAACTTTACAGAAGATACAATTTTTCAAAAGAGGTCCAGAACTACAAGAAATGGGCAACATAACCTTTGTAAGAATGGGTTGAAGGGACAACTTCAAGGACTAGAGAGAAGGTGGAAGGACAAATTTCCTCACCTCAATTAGTAAAACAAAATGGGGACTAAAATCCTCCAAAAATGGGGAGGTGTGATCCGAATTGGATAATTATATTGTTTCTCATCCATATCGATGCATTTGAGGTGGAAAAAGTGGAGAGATTAGCTCATAGGACTGTTTTTACCAATGGGACCCAATTTAGTGAAATGGGGTCTAAAACATTCTCAAAACATTTTGAGGCATCAAAGGACCTTTTTGGGGGGTAAAAATTTACCACTTTAGCACTGCACCTTTTCGTGCTACTCAACACACAAATACCTTTCCAACGGCGCATTAATCGTGTTAATAAGAGTCCATATGCAAAATTTTTGCCACTCAGAAGTTAACCTTCCTTTCACACCTATAGTTTGGTAGGATGTTGCGTCAAATCCCATTATTCATGGAAAAGGGGATAACCATGTGTTTGTGATGTAAAATACTTTAGAAGGGTCTATTTTGTAACGCTATTTAAGAGTTGATGTAGTCATAAGGGATATCGAAGCTTGCAGTGGGGGGGTCACAGGGGTGGTGGTAGTCCCCCCTGTCTGGGGGGTTTGAGGGGGGTGGGTAGCCCCCCTCTACAGGGTTCAGGGCAGCGCCCTAGGAATTTTTTTTTTTGGACCCTATATTAGGTTGGGCGAACCTACCTATGGTTTTTAGTCCATGGTTTTGGACGCGATGGTTTTTTGGTCCATGGTATTGGATGCTTCGGCATGTATAAATATGTATTGTGACATTGAAAGGAACATAATGAAAAATCAATCTAGTAGTCCCGGTTTTGGGATCCAGGGGAAAATCTCTGTGTATATGTGTTTTATGTGTTATGCTCTCGCATTGTTTATTTTATGTGTTTTAGAATTCATATGTAGGTAATTTTTGTACTGGGTTAAAACCTACAGAGCCTTGGTTGGATGAGGCCTATTCGGTCATGGCCTCCATTGAAGTCAAGCTTGCTAGTTTGCAGGCGACTCAGTGGAAGCTTCAGGCTAATAGTTCAGGACTAGTGACAGAGCAATTGGTTAAAGAAGTGAAGCAGGCAGCCGCACAGTGCACCGCCGAGGTGGCACTCATACAGGTTGAGTTGGGACGTCTTCGTTCCAAGGTCTCCGTGCCTGCAGAGTGATTCGAGGGCGAGTCACCATGTTTGTGTTGGGGGCCTGTTGGGAACGGGTTCCCCCAAGAGAATTTTTGGGGCTAAAAGCCCATGTTTTGGGATAATTTTGTAATAAAGTTGTAAAGTCTCCACATTTTGTGGACATGTTGAGACATTGGTACCTTTGGAGAGGTTGAAAACATATAGTTGTGTGAAGCTAAAGAGAATACATGAAGATGGATTTGGGAGCTACGTGTTGGTTACTACTTTGGATTAGAAGAGGTGGAAGGTGTTGAAAATTGTACATGGTTAACACACTTTGATGCCTCTAGATGTCACAAATTATAGTGTTCAGTGGGGGAGATATGGGAGATTGCACAGACGATTTGAAGATTCATTGTTTTCAAGGAAGTCAAAGTTTTCTTAAATATTGAATAAATTATATGGTAACCAATTTCACCATCAAAGTGACTTGTGTAGTGTTTGATGAATCTTGACACAAGGATACTGAAATTACCTTTCCCTCAGTACTATTGATTCAAATAATGGTTTTTTTGTCATCTTACTTTAGTGGGGATTATTCATTTTTAAGAAAACAATAAAGAATTGTGTATTGATATTGGTGTCTAGAACTTTGAGAAGCATTTATTTTATTTTTGTAATATATGGTGGACATGAGAACCATAGTTTCTTATTTGAGTGAGTGTTCACATATTTACTTCTATCGGATCAAAAGTTGAAGTAAAATTAAATCATTATTTATAAAAGTTTGCATTATAGCAAATGTAGAGTGAAGAAGGGACATCATTCGTGACTGCAACAAATGATATCTGGTAAATGGATGAAATGTGTAATGCCAAGCTCAGATGTTGGAAGAGATTTTTCATGGAAAGAGTACCAACTTGGGTAAGGCCAAGATGATGGTACCTTTTCTTCCATTTCTACACCTCATTGGCATTCCCTTCTCTCTCCTCTTGGCATCTTCTCCCCACGTCATTCATTGTTGCCTCTGCGCATCTTTATAACTGATTTGAAATGTTGTGAAAACTTGTTACTGCTATGCAATCTCCCTCATCAGTATAAAAAAAATTTGTTTAGGATCGTCTCAAATTAACCAATATGTGAGGAATTATGTGTCAAGTATTGAGTGTCTTTTATGAGAAATTTACGAGGTTAATTAGCTGTTTAAAATACATATACATCAAGTAATAAGCAAAGAAGTAAAACACAACAAACTCATAAAACAAAGCTAATAAAGGAGTTCACCCCTCCTGGGCTGCATATCCTTGGACCTGCTTCAATGGCTAGTCCCTCTTTGGATTAATGGTCAATTCTCTGATTACATGCACCTGCAGTTCTCCAATCGCTTTGAAACTTACTTCATTGGATCAAAAGACCCAAAAACCACAAAAATGACTTTCTAAGCTCTGCAATTGGACTTCAGTTGATCTAGGCTTGACCTCCTCTCCTGGTGACCCTAGGCTTCCTTAAACTTCAATGTAGAAAAATCACATGCAAAATTTCCTTTCTAACTCTGAAACATGTTCCATTGTGTTCAGAGCATCCAAATCATCTTGCCAGTGTTATTGCTGAGAGTTGAGTGTCTTCATGAAGAAGCTTTCCTTTTCACCTTCACATGCCTTGGTGATAAGGAGTATTCAATGATCTTAAGTCTTGGATAATGGTCGCAAACTAGTGTCCTTTTTCTTTCTCCTGATTGATTAGCTTGCAAGTTTAGCTGCAAGAGTATCTTTGAACATGCTTCCCTCCTTCTTCTCCTTCTCCATCATCTTTCCATGACATGATAGGGTACCTATTCCTGCAATTCATTCATGATGAGATGACATCAATTCAAAAATTCCTAGCATAAGATGATGCATTCTAATCCATAAACTAAGCCCAGAAGAAGTGATAGGCTAGGAAGATGGACTCGGTTATTATGCAATTACATAGTTCAGACAGAAAACTGGAAGCCTTGAGCCTTGAGATTCTACACTGCACAGTTCAGGCAGGGATGAGGAACAATATTGTGTAGTTTCCGAAGCCAGTGGGACAGGTTGAGGGGATGGACCTTGGGAGAGCATATACAGAAGCTACGCATATACGAAATATATGCACATATATGAAATATATGCATATATCAAATCTACACATATACAGAAGCTACGGATATATGGAAGATACACATATATAAGAGATGTGTGCATGTACGGAAGATATGCGCATATACGGAAGTTGTGCATATATGAGTATATGTGTATCTTCTGTATATGTGCATATCTTTCGTATATGCGTAGCTTCCGTATATGTGTATCTTTTGTATATGCGTAGCTTCCATATATGCGCATATCTTCCATATATGTACAACTTTTGTAAATGAGCAACTTTTGTATATGTGCATCTATTGTATATGTTCAACCTCCTGATATGCACATATATGGAAGAAGCACATAAACATGTTGGACACAGATTGTCATTGATGTCAATATGGCAATATTCGAGGAGCAGATAGAGATGAGAGGAGCAAACAGAGCTGAAGAAGAGGAGCACACAGAGCCATCAGAGCAGATGGAGATGAGAGGAGCAAATATACCACAGATAACACTATCAGGAGCCATCAGGAGCCGTATAGGCCACAAAATCTTATCGGATGCTAGTGATTACACTATCGGAAGCTTATCGGGCCTGTAAAGCCCATATATGCATTTAATACATTATTGGAGTAGAAACCATATAAATATGCATTAACGTAAATGAAAACGGAATACTATGAATCCCCGGCAAATACACTATCATAGTTGCGCAAATGGATGACAGATACAGCACGATGGGCAGATCCAATGGTCGTGAGAGATAAAGATGCACATAGGTTAATGAGCGGGAGGGCCATACTAAAACGCGGTAAGTGGTTTCCCCACACCACTCATGGGAAAAGGTGGCTTACGTACGAGATGGAGCGATCCTATAATAAAGTGCCGTGTGGCAGATGGGACGGCGAGGAAACAGCTTTCCCCGTGGGCTATCACGTGTGCAAATTTGTGGGGCGGGAGCTGCGAATGCCATTAGATATTGTGGTGGATGATCGAACGACTTGGATAATTGCGCACGTTTTGGGGTTGATGTGACAGAGAAAGCTGAGGGCTCGGGATTTTGTTAAAGCTTAGGGTTATGAGGAAATGGTCATATGGCTGCTTTAACTCTACGCTCAGGCTAAAAATAAAAAACCCTTATATGTGATTTTAAACAAAGGACCCTGGGAAAGAAGAGAAATGAGGATGAACGAGGTGAAGGGTGACTTAAACAGGGTCTTGAGAGAAAAATAGAGATAAAGGGGTTCAAAAGAGAATGAAGGAGAATGAAGGGGAGATGAAACCAACTACTGCGAACCTCTTGAAAGCACAACCAGCACTGCCAAGCCTGCTTCTTACCCATCAAAAGCTTAATCTTATAACAGTGCTAATAGTCACAGCGATCAAGGTGGGAAGCTGAAAAATCAAGCGAGTCAGAGGAAACGACAGTGACTGAGGAAGAATCCTACGAGACGATGTAAGTGGAAATGAATGGACAAATGCATGGGAATGTATAAAACAGTAGAAACAGAGAACTGTTGGTGTGGTTATGGTGATGAAGAACTTGAGGGTGAGATAGGAGAAGCAGCATAGGCAAAAGAGGCAGAGAAAGCAGCAAAGGCTGTAGAGGCAGCAGAAGTAGTAGAGGCAGGAGAGCAGGAGTGAGACAACCTCAGCTGAATAGAGTGCAGTAGCATACTTGTTTATACCAAGGTTGGGTTGGAGCCTCAAAACTGAATAGGACTGAAGTCATTGGGGTAGGTGCTCCTAATTGCAGAACCACTGCAAAACAGAGTTTGTTCTCTGGAGGTTGGAGCCTCACTAAAGTCCAAGTTGGAGCTTGGAAACTATTCACAATCAAATTTATACTTATATTGTATTTATTTCTTTGCACTATCTTGAGTTTTAATAAAAGCATTAAATTTGGCTGTTGATTTCTGTGTTCTGTGTATACATATACATATCTATATAGGTTGTTGGCAATCACTAGAACAATTAAACAAATAAAATAAATAGTAAGAAATACTGATTCACCCCCCCTCTTAGTATTTCCAACAATTGGTATCAGAGCAGGCTTCTTCATACTAGCCTAACAGCTTGAAGAAGGATCTGTAGCCATGATGAGAAACCACGAAGCATCAGGAAGACCTCCTTTGCTCAATGGCACTAAATTTGGTTTTTGGAAGAAAAGCATGACTTACTACTTAATATCCCTTGGACTTGAAGTCTGCCATTTTATTCAAAATGAATACAAAACTACTTCCACTCTTCCAAAAGACCAAGACGAGAGGAAAGCCTACATCACAAATGAAAAGGCCATGAACTCCATCACTAGTGGAATCACTGATTCCGAGTTTACAAAAATCATGCATTGTACCTCGGCTAAAGAAATGTGGGAGAAGCTAGTTGGCTTGTACGATGGAGACTCAAAAGTCAAAAAGGCAAAGCTTCAAACTCACAGAAGACAATTTGAAAGTTTGAGGATGGAAGATGAAGAAGATATTGTAGCATACCTCCTCCGAGTAGCTGAAGTGGTAAATTCCCTGAAAGGATTGGACGAAAAAGTTGAAGAAAGTACCATTGTTCAAAAGGTATTAAGGTCTCTTCCAGACAGGTTTGACTCCAAAATAAGCGCTATAGAAGAAGCAAAGGATCTAGATACCCTCAAAATGGATGAAATCCATGTAATTCTCACTGCCTATGAAATGAGGAAAGGTGGCCCAAGCTCCAAAGATGCAGCATTCAGGGCCTCAAGGTCAAAGAAGGGGAAAGAAAGGAATGACTATGGTTATGAGTGAGATGTGGAATCTGAATTGGCTCAATTTGTACGAAAGCTGAAGAAAGGATATAAGCTTAAAGGCAAGTATCCTCTTATCTGTTTTAAATGTGGTAAAATAGGTCATTATGCAGAAAAATGTCCTCATAAACATGACACTGATGATGAAGGAAATTATAAAAGAATGGCACATAAAAAGAAAGGGTTCAATAAGAAAAACTTCTTCTCTAAGAAAGATGAGTCTGATGAGGATGAGTTTATGGTCATCAAAAGGAAATCAGATGAGGAAAGCGATCATGACGAAAGCCAAGAAGCATTATTCATGGCACTCACAGATGATGATGACTCAGGGCTGGAAGGAAATGTAGATGAACTGTTAATAAGTGCCATTGAAGAAAATGAGAAACTACGAAACAAAATCATTTCTCTCAAAGTGGAAAATGACGAAATAAGAAGGAGAGAAGATCTCTTGGAAGAAAAGCTTAAAGAAAAGGAAGAGACTTGTGAAGAATGCGAGATCGAAATAGTGTCTCTGAGAAAGGAGTTGGAGAAAATTAAAAAGGGTTGTAAAAGCTCTCACATACTTGAGACTATTCTGAAGAACCAAAAACCTCAACATGACAAGTCTGGAATAGGTTTCAAAGGAGAATCCTCAAGCACTAAGAATAATGTGAAAAGCTATGCCGATGCACTTTCCTACAATCCAAAACATGAAAAGTGCACCCCAGATCCCAAGAATGAAGAGAGAATTACTCCAAAGAAGAATGTGGAGGAAAATCATGGACACTACAGCAAATACAAACCTGTACTCCACCAAGGGCCCTTCACAAATCCAAAGAACGAGGGAGGAGTAATTCCCAGGAAGGAAATTGACTCAAACCGTGGTTGCTTCAACAAGTACAAAACCATCTTTCTTGGACACTGCTTTCACTATAAAAACTTCAGTCATCAAGCCAGACATTGTATGGCTCACAAAAGTGAAAAGACAAAGCTAAAGGATGGAACAATCAACTCATATGCCCCCAAAAGGCAGGGAGAAATCAAAACCTTTAATTCATTTGATCCCTTGACCAAATTTGATATGATTTGCTCTTTTTGTTACAATAATGGACACTATGAACAAGACTGCCCACTCAAAGGAAGAAACATGAGTAGCAAGAACTCTAGCATGGACAAATGCGGCCTGGATTTATATGCTCAAAATAATGGAAACCAGTGGTTTATAGATAGTGGGTGCTCTAGACACATGATAGGAGATAGAAGGAAGTTTGTCTCACTGAGAAAAAAGGAAGGGAATGTGTCCTTTGGAAGAAGATCTGACAGAATTGCAGGAAAAGGAACAATTACTCTGATCAATGGAAAAGGAAAATCTCAAGATGCTCTGTTGTTTGATGGACTCAAACAAAACCTCTTGAGTGTCAGCCAAATCTGTGATCAAGGACATAAGGTTGTTTTTAGCACCAAAGACTGTGAAATAAGGAACTCTACCTCAGGGAAACTTGTGGCAAAAGGGGTTAGGACACCAGACAACATTTACAGTTTGAACAAGATTCAAGAAAATAAATGCTACCTGAGTCAGACAGATGAGAGTTGG
The DNA here is from genome assembly GCA_031772625.1 of Pinus tabuliformis. Classification (NCBI taxonomy): domain Eukaryota; kingdom Viridiplantae; phylum Streptophyta; class Pinopsida; order Pinales; family Pinaceae; genus Pinus; species Pinus tabuliformis. The sequence continues at coordinate 245,133,017 of CM062810.1, read as the reverse complement.
TTGTGGCACAAGCAACTTGGACATACAAGCTTCGAAAATCTGATCAATATCAGCAAGACCAAAGTTGTACGAGACATCCCAAGGCTGTTCAAACCAAATCAAGCAGTATGTGGTCCATGTCAACATGGAAAGTAGAACAAAATCAGCCACAAGAGAAAGGAACACTCTACATCGAAGCCCTTAGAGATCATCCATGCTGATATATGTGGGCCATCTAGAAATCAAGCACTCCAAGGAGAAAGGTACTTTGTGTTATTTGTTGATGATTATACTAGAATGATGTGGATATATTTCATAGAGTATAAATCTGATACTTTTGAGTGTTTCAAGAATCTAAAAGCCCTTGTAGAAAATGAAAAATATTCAAAAATTAAGTGCCTCAGAACAGATAAAGGAGGAGAATTCACATCAAACGAGTTTAGTGAGTTCTGTAATATTCATGGAATTAAAAGGGAATTCTCAACTACCAGAACACCTCAGCAAAATGAGGTAGTTGAAAGAAGAAACCGAACAGTCCAAGAAATGGCAAGAACTATGCTATTAGCAGCAGACTTACAGCCTAGATTCTGGAGAGAAGCAGTAGGGACAGCTGTCTACACACTGAATCGAACTCTATTAAGACCAAATTGTGATAAAACTCCTTATGAGATATGGAAAGGAAGACCTGCTTCGGTGAAGTACTTCAAGATCTTTGGAAGCAAGTGCTTCATAAAAATAAATGATGGTTCACCAGGAAAGTTTGATTCTCGGGTTAATGAAGGGATATTTCTTAGATACTCTACACGGAGCAAGGTTTACAAGTGCTACAATTATCGACTAAAGAGAATAGTGGAAAGCATTGATGTAAAGGTTGATGAAGATCTTCCATTAAAGGAAATTGAAGAACATGAAGATGACTCTCTCATTGAAGAAGAACCTAAAGAAGAAGAAATAGATGAGGAAGAAGAAGAAGAAGAAGAGGAAAGAGAACCACCTAATACCCCTTCTAAGACGAAGTATGTCCAAAGACACAATATAGAAGAGCAGATCATTGGTGATAAAAATGAAGGTGTGTAGAAGGATAAAAATTACACCCAAGAGAAAAGTCATTGCCCTCCTATCTATGATAGAACCAGAAACATTTGCAGAAGCAAGTAAGGATCCTCATTGGGTAAAAGCCATGGAAGCAGAAATGACCCAAATTGAGGAGAACAAGACATGGGAGCTAGTACCTCGTCCAAATGACAAAAACATAATAGGAACCAAATGGGTGTTCAAAAATAAAATGAATGAGGAAGGACAGGTTATCAGAAACAAGGCAACACTTGTTTGCAAAGGCTATTCACAAATTGAAGGATCGAATTTGAAGAGAAATTTGCACCAGTGGCCCGTATGGAAGCTATCAGGATGTTCTTGGCATTTGCTTGCTAAAAAGGATTCAAAATCTATCAAATGGACGTGAAATCAACATTTCTAAATGGGGAACTCAAGGAGGAAGTCTACATGGAGCAGCTAGAAGGTTTTGATCTAACAGCAGGAAAGGACTTAGTTTGTAAGTTGAAAAAGGCTTTATATGGGTTGAAACAAGCTCCTAGAGCTTGGTATGCAAGACTAGATCACTATCTACAACAACAAGGCTTCAAAAAGGGAGTGGCTGGAAGCAATCTATACATAAAGACAGATCAAGGTAAGTTACTAGTTGCTCTTGTTTATGTCGATGATCTGATTTTTGCTAGTAATAATGATGAAATGAGCCATGAATTTTCTCAAAACATGTCAAAAGAGTTTGAGATGTCAATGATAGGAGAGCTGTCCCACTTCCTTGGACTTCAAATATCTCAAACTAGAGTAGGATTGTGTATATCTCAAACCAAATATCTAAAAGACATGCTCAAAAAATATGGAATGGAGGATTGTGCACCCATGAGCAAACATATGACCACAAAATGAAAACTTAGCAAAGATGATGACTCCCCTCTAGTAGATGCAACTCATTACAGGTCAATGATTGGAGCCCATCTATACTTAACAACTACACGACCAGACATAATGCAAGCAGTAGGAATGGTGGGAAGATTTCAATCTGCTCCCAAACAATCCCATTTATTAGCTGTAAAAAGAATTCTCAGATATGTGAAGGGAACTTTTGATTTCGGTCTTTGGTACCCAAAGGACTCAACACAGACTGTAACTGCATACACCGATGCTGATTGGACTGGAAGTATAGATGATCAGAAAATCACTAGTGGAAATGCATTCTTCCTAGGAGACTGATTGGTATCCTGGATCAGCAAAAAATAGTCATCCATATCATTATCCATAGTCGAAGCTGAGTATATTGCTATAGCAGATTGTTGTTCTCACATACTATGGATGAAGGAAGCTCTAAAATATCTCAACATATGTACAGATCAACCAATTTCCATCTATTGTGACAACACAAGTGTTATTAGTCTCAACAAAAATCCTGTGATGCACTCAAGAACCAAACACATACCAATCAAGTATCATTTCCTCCGTGAACAAGTATTTGAACAAAACATCGTCCTGGAATATATCAGTACTAAGGAGCAGATAGCTGATATTTTCACAAAACATCTTCCTCGAGAAGCATTCAAACATCTGCGTCAAAAGATGGGGGTTATTTCTTTATCATCACTCAAGTTCATTCATAAAGATGTAGCAGGACAGGGGGAGCAGTTTGATAGGGGAGTCCATATGCATCCCTTTGCCATTGATGTCAAAGGGGGAGAAAGCAGAAGAATATTGCCATCAATAATAAAGGGGGAGATTGTTGGACACAGATTGTCATTGATGTCAATATGGCAATATTCGAGGAGCAAATAGAGACGAGAGGAGCAGACAGAGCCGAAGAAGAGGAGCACACAGAGCCATCAGAGTAGATGGAGACGAGAGGAGCAAATATACCCTAGATAATGCTATCAGGAGCCATCGGGAGCCGTATGGGCCACAAAAGCTTATTGGATGCTAGCGATTACACTATCGGAAGTTTATCGGGCCTGTAAAGCCCATATATGCGTTTAATACATTATCGGAGCATAAACCATATAAATATGCATTGATGTAAATGAAGGTGGAATACTATGAATCCCCAACAAATACACTATCAGAGTTGTGCAGATGGACAACAGATACAACATAATGGGCAGATCCAACAGTCGCGGGCGATAAAGATGCACGTAGGTTAACGAGCGTGAGGGTCGTACTAAAAGGCGGTAAGCGGTTTCCCCGCACTACTCAGGAGAAAAGGTGGCTTACGTACGAGATGGTGCAATCCTGTAATAAAGTGTCGCATGGCAGATGGGACAACGGGGAAACAACATTCCCCGCAGGCTATCACGTGCGCAAGTTCGCGGGGTGGGAGCTGCGAATGCCATCAGATCTTGTGGCGGATGATCGAATGGCTGGGATAATCGTACACGTTTCGGGGTTGATGTGACAGAGAAAGCCGCGGGCCTGGGATTTTGTTAAAACTTAAGGTTATCAGGAGATGGTCATATGGCCGCTTTAACTTTGCGCTCCGGCTAAAAATGAAAAACCCTTATATGTGATTTTAAACAAAGGACCCCGGGAAATAAGAGAAATGAGGATGAACGAGGTGAAGGGTGACTTAAAAAGGGTCTTGAGAGAAAAACAGAGATAAAGGGGTTTAAAATAGAATGAAGGAGAATGAAGGGGAGATGAAACCAACTGCTGCGAACCTCTTGAAAGCACAAACAACACTGCCAAACCTGCTTCTTACCCATCAAAAGCTTAATCTTATAGCAGAGCTAACAGTCACAGCGATCAAGGAGGGAAGCTGAAAGATCAAGTGAGTCAGAGGAAACGACAACAACTGAGGAGGAAGCCTAAGAGATGGTGTAAGCAGAAACAAATGGACAAAGTCATGGGAATGTATAAAACAGTAGAAACAGAGAACTGTTGGTGCAGTTATGGTGGTGAAGAACCCGAGGGTGAGATAGTAGAAGCAGCAGAGGCAAAAGAAGTAGAAAAAGTAGCAGAGACTGTAGAGGCAGCAGAAGTAGCAGAGACAGGAGAGTAGGAGTGAGACAACCTCAACTGAATAGAGTGCAGTAGCATACCTGTTTATACCAAGGTTGGGTTGGAGCCCAAAAGGTTGGAGCCTTAGAACTGAACAGGACTGAAGTCATTGGGGTAGGTGCTCCTAAGTGCAGAACCACTGCAAAACAGAGTTGGTGCTCTAGAGGTTGGAGCCTCACTGAAGTCCAAGTTGGAGCTTAGGAACTATTCACAATCAGATTTATACTTATATTGTATTTATTTCTTTGCATTGTCTTGAGTTTTAATAAAAGCATTAAATTCATCTGTTGATTTCTGTGTTCTGTGTATACATATACATATCTATATAAGTTGTTGGCGATCACTAGAACAATTAAAAAAATAAATAAATAGTAAGAAATATTGATTCACCCCCCCCTCAGTATTTCCAACAAAACAGAATTTGTGCATATACAAAAAACATGTGCATATATGAAAGATTTGCATATACGGAAGTTACACAACTTCTTCATATGCACAAATTCTGTATCACATATATTTTGTATATGCATATGGTACCACCCACCATTGGAATCTAGAATCTTCTGTATATGCATATGTCAGAGCTACGCATATACAAAAGTTATGCACATGTATAGAAACTACGCGATGTAGGTCTAACCACATGTCCTGCACTTATAAATGAGCACATACCATAAAAAATTGGATTGAAACCCAATATCGAAATGGACATAAAATCTCAAACATAATTTATTAAAGACATAAAATACATACAGGAGAACTTCTCATACTTCACTCTCACACCTACTTACACACCTCTACATACTTACATGCCTCATGGGCTCACCTAGATTTATACAAGTGGATTAGAACCTAAGTAGGTTCTAGATCCTAAACTAACTCGCAAAATATCTCTCATGATCCATAAAATCTCTCATAAAAAAGTACATATAGAGGGATCTTGTATTCCTTTTTTGTGCAATATAAATTTGGAAGGATTCTAACATTTCAAGTAATAGCGATTAATAAAAAAACTATATAAATAATTTCCTTTTGTCTTTGTGAGGGTTTCAAGAATGATCAGTGTTGAAGGGTTTGGAAACACAGGGTTTGTAGTTATCTAAAAATCATATCTTGAGAGTTTCCTGTATGGGAGTCTCCCTATTTGGAGAGTTTATGTATACACGGAAGCCACAGATATACAAAATTTACATAGTTTATTTATATACACACCTTCTGCATGACATATCTTTCATATATGCATAACTTCCATATATGTGCAACTTTTGTATATACACATATACATAAGTTACACATATAATGAAGATATGTGCATATACGAGAGTTGTGTATATACGAAAGATATGTGCATATACAGAAGATAAGTACATAAATAGAGGTTGTGCATATACGGACGTTGAAGTTGAAAACAACTTCTACATATGCATATATACAGAAGTTACACATAAATGATAGATGCATATAACAGAAACTGCACATATACAGAAGCTACACATATTCAGAAGATGTGCATATCTTCCGTATATGTGAAACTTCCGTATATGCGCATATCTTCTGTATATATGAAACGTTCGTATTTGTGCATATCTTCCGTATATACACATACAGAAGTTGTGCATGAATGTTCATTAAATTAATTTGAATAGCTATCAAGTCATATCCAATTAGGTGAATGAATGTCCTATCGAATTAATTTGAATTTAAAGAAAAGATAGGGGAACTTCCATATTTGTGACATGTAGATGCAAACACTTATCTTGAGGGAGGAAAGGTTGAGCTCACCCAAATTCTTAAAGTTTTAACAACTCTCAATTGTATTCTATTAATATAGTTGGTGTTAATAGACATGTTATAATAAATAAAAATAATTGGTCATAGTTAGTGCTTTTGCGTAAATATCATAGTCAAATAAATTATCCCTTTATTCTTGATGGGCCCATTTTCTAAATATTTATCAAAATAAGTTGATATATCCCTAGCTCTCTTGGATTTGTGGAGAAAGGAAGTCATAGGGGACGAATTCAAAAAGTGGTTAGATAGAGGAAACTTAAAATGACCTGCAATGATTCTATATCTCATAATATGGGGATTTAGTGTGCTAGGAATTCTTACCTTTCTAAAAGTCAAAGTATGCTAACATTTTAGTTTGCACCATATACAATTGATGCACATATACAAAAGTTTCACATATACAGAAGATATGCATATATATGGAAGCTGTACATATACATAAGATATACATATACGAAAGATACACATACATGCATATATGCACAACTTCTGTACATGTGTATCTTCCGTATATGTGCAGCTTCCGTATATGCACAACTTCCATATATGCACATATCTTTAATATAGAATCTATGACTTCTGTATATGAAATTTTTTCGTATATGCACATGCTTTTATTGTATGTGCACAAATTTTGTATATGCGCTACTTATGTATATGTGCATATTTTTCGTATATGTGCATATCAAGAATTTATGCATATACAGTAGATTCACATGTACAAAAGTTGCACATATATGAAATATATGTACATATACGAAAGCTACGCATATACAGAAGATATGTGTATATACAGAAGATATGTGCATATACAGAAGCTACGCATATACAGAAACTACACATGTATGGAAACTGCACATATGCGGAAGATATGCGCATATACAAAAGATACACTTATAAGGAAGATATGCATGTACCCATATATGCACAACTTCTGTATATAGACACATCTTCTGTATAAGCATATATTCCATATATGTGCATATCTTCTGTATATCCACGACTTTTATACATGACTTCTATATATGCAAATATTTCATATATGCTAGATCGCACATAATAGACTATCTTATTTTTCTCTCTTTGGTATGAATTAGATCTCGCCAGTGCCATAAAACATTGATAGTATACCCATCTAACCGAACTATTGACCTATAGGGCTAATCCCAATGGAAGAATGAGTAATCCATACCCTTGCATTATGGATCACGGAAAGTATATCCCCATGCAAAATACATATTTCATGAAGATAGAAAGAGAAGTAAATTTTTTTTTGATAAGCACACAGATGATTAAGAATGGGTATGGCATCAGGAGAATACAGAATTGACTCAGGACCCTCCTTCCAACTTAATCTTTCTAATCCAATCAAGAGAGATGGATAAGACTGCATGCAAATTTCATTCCATGTCATATTCCCCCTCTAAGACATGGAAAAAAGGTTAAGCCCAATTTGTTCATCCTAGGACTCCATAAATGGCAATGGAACAATGAACCTACTACAGGCCTTTGCTGAAATGAGAACTACTTGGCACCATGCCACATCTATTCTGGCTTAGTCCTGTTTTTTGTTTTGGATTAGTCCTATTTTCTTTTTATCTTGGAGGTGCTTAATTGTATGTTTGTCTCGAATAACTAAAAGAGTTGCCACTGGAAAATAACAACAACATAAGAAGAGATGTTCTTCTTCCATAAAATATGCTTGAGATGTGTTATTTTATTCAATATGAGGGAGATCAGTTTGATTCCTTTGATGATTATGAATAATGTGGAGGCTTCCCAAAATACTGCAAATGTGTAGATTCCTTATTTCTTTGAGATGGAGGTGGGGTACTTGAGGTCTTCTTTTCTTCTTCCAAGAGTTCTTCCTTCAAGATGATAGGGCCTTTGTGATGTCATGACCAAATATCCTTGATGTTATTACTCTTATATTTGGTCCTTATGTATCCTATTTCAATTGAATGATCTTCAAGTTGCCTTTACTTGTCACCTTATCTCTGATTCTATGTTGAGAAATCTAGGGCAACTAGGATAGGTATGATTTCTCTTAACTTGAAAAATGCTTATGATGTTCTTTGTAGTATTGATAAGTAGCTTCTTCTTCTCCCAATTATTATGGTGTTCTTATCATCAAGCATCTACCAAAAAATGAAGATGAATAGATAAAATGAACACATGATTGTCTAACAGGAAATTCCTATTATGATTGTCTGACATGAAATTCCTATTATGATTGTCTGACATGAAATTCCAAGTCATATAATTTTTCACAGTGATTGTGTACGAGGTATTATATTTCTTCTCAAGATTTTCTTCCCTAAAAGGAAAGGTAATGACAAATACACTCATCTCTTAAGGATCATTTGAGTGGGCTACGCGTTGTTTTCGATATCGTTTGTGGTGGTTTATAGTCGATCATACTTTGGAATTTCAAATGAAAATTTGACAGCAGGTTCATATAGTCTATCATGCCTTGAATTCAACAACTTCTAAGAAAACTTCATCCTTCTTCTGAATGAAGAAGATCCAAATTTTTCTAGAGAAATCATCCATAAAAATTACATAGTACTTATGTTTTGCTGTGGAGGTTGTAGAAAAGGGTCCACAAACATTAGACTGGATTCGCTCCAATATTGCATATGCTCTGTTATCTCGGTCATGGAAAGTGAATTTGACATATTTCCTCAATGTGTAACCTTTGTAGACATCCTGCTAGTTAAGGGAGCCTTTAGGGAGACTGATGGTAATTTTCTACACGATTTTTAATGCATCATGGTGTAGATGACCCAATCACGAGTTCTCACTCCTAAGTCAAAAACAATTATAACAAAAACATTGCAATTGATAAAGAAAGTGACTGTGAGGTTATTAGTAAAGCATAATAACCTAAGTGATTGAAAAGGGTGTCAAACTATTATGCTTTCTTTGAAAGATAACTATCTTCAGGCTCAACTTTGGCTATTATAATATATATACATACATATATATATATATATATATAGATATATATATATATATATATATATATATATAGCAGAAAATAATTTGACACTAATAAATCACATAAAATGTAGAATAACAAAGATGAAAAATTTGAAATCTTAATGAATCCACTATCAATTTTTCATTTGAAATTCCAAAATATGATTGAATATCAACCACCACAAACCATATCGGAAACAATGCGTAGCCCACTGAAATGATCCTTAAGAGATGAGTGTATTTGTCATTACCTTTCCTATTAGGGCGGAAAATCTTGAGAAGAGATCTAATCCCTCATACAAAATCATTGTGCAAAATTATATGACTTGGAATTTCATGTCAGACAATCATGATAAGTGATCTAACCACGAGTACAAAATCTTAGTGCAAAATTAGATTTCAACTATTGAACCGCGTTCATATTATTTTAAATTTACAGCGAGACATTAAAATCCAGGCCTGCTTGAAATTCATACAATGTTCTTTATAATGGTAATGTGGGGTGGTAGTTATTGTTTTTTTCATTTGTTTTTTTCGCGTATATGAGTATCTTTCGTATATTCTCATATCTTCCGTATATGTGCAATTTTCATATATGTGTATCTTTCGTATATGCATATATCTTTCATATATGCACAACTTTCATATATGCGTAGCTTTCGATATGTGTATCTTCCGTATATGCGCAACATCCGTATATACGATAGTTGGGCATATACAGAAATATGCATATATGAAAGTTGTGCATATAAAGATGTGTGCATATACGGAAGCTACGCATATACGAAAGATATGCACATATACATAAGAGACTCATATACATAAGTTGTGCATATACGGAAGATATGCACATATACAAAATCTGCACATATACGAAAGTTGTGCATATATGGAAGATATGTGCATATACGAAAGATACACATATACAAAAGATGTGTGTATATATGGAAGATATGCACATATATGGAAGTTGTGCATATATGTGTATATGTGTATCATTCTTATATATTCATATCTTCCTTATATGCACAACTTCCATATATGTGCATATCTTTTGTAAATGCACAACTTTTTGATATGCACATATATGGAAGAAGTGCATATATGGAATTTGTGCATACACGAAAGAAGTGCATATACGGAAGTTGTGCATATACAAAAAACATGTGCATATACAAAATATTTGCATATATGGAAGTCACACAACTTCTATATATGCACATCTTTTGTATCACATATCTTCCGTATATGCATATGATACCACCCATCGCTGGAGAAATGTCGAGGTGTCATTCAATCCTCTCCATTCTTTGGTCCAAGATTCCCATATAGTTCTTGTGTCAGTCCAAGATAGTCTATCACAGTAAAAACTTAATATTCTAGTAAAGTTCTATAGTTTGCATGTATTGGTCAAATTGTCTAACTGTGTGTCCTATATCTGGGATCCAATAAGCCCATTCTATCATAATATTAGTGTCTCAGAGAGTAGTTCTATGAGAGGATGTTTCTCCCTCAGATCAAGAGATTTCTTCCTAAACATTGGCTGGTGTAATCTCCCAGAAGTGAATAATTACATTTTCTCAACTTGGTAGATCATCCACATTTTTATTGTTCACATTTCTTCTTGGACTACTTGCAAGTTTTCCAAACACAGTGATTGTGATTGCTAAAAAAATTCAATGTATTTTGGCCGTTGGTAGATGAAGAAGTATCCATACTATCACTTTACATGATTCTAACTTCCTCTCATTAGTAAAACACTTTACACAATACAAATTTAGAAATTTCCCCTTCCTGACACTGAAGAAAAGTTTGGAAACATGCATTATGTTTCAAAACAACAAATTTTCCTCGGAGTGATTATGTTATAACACTAGAAAGGTTAGAATGATACACTAGGTCACAACCAAAGGAATTTTAGATGGGTCCTTTAGCATGTTGCACAAACTATGTCACACAAGCAACTTATTACCTGCAAAATCTTCCTACTAAAGTTTTTAATCCAACCTTCTCCTTGTTCTCCAATGCTTTCTTTTTCTTGTCCTTTTCCTTTGTTTTCTAGTCCTTTTCTTTCGTTTGCTTGTTCTCTCTCTCTCTCTCTCTCTCTCTCTCTCTCTCTCTCTCTCTCTCTAGCTGAAACTGATCCAAGCCAAAACTGACCAAAAGTAGTGAACTATTTCTCAGGGGCCTTTTATCATTGATGTCTCCTTTCTCTTCATTTTCCTTCATTTTTCTTTAATTTCCTTTGCACAAACATATTTGTGTCTCTTCACCTTCCTTTTCTCCTATATTTCTTTATTTCCTTAATTAAATGTCATTTATTGCCTCTTTGCCTTTTCCAATAACTTTGTTAATTTCCATAGCCATTATTGAACCACAAGTGATGCCCACTAAAATGTTTGTCTAACATTCAGCTTGGAATATGTGTCTCATGACCTTGGTCTTATTTTTCTTTATTATCCTTTATTACATGAAACTTTAACATGGGGTTGTTACAATCCATGCATCCCTTTGAGGCATGGAATGGGAGGAAGCCAAGCAATCTATGTGTGGAGGTGTTTGGGCACCATGTTTATTTCTATGTACAATATGGGAAGGAGAGGCATTGGGTGAAAAAGTATGAAGTGGATTTATGGTCAAATATGATGGTTATTCAAGTATTTATAGAGTCTAATATCTAGTAAACAAGAATCTTATCAAAAGTAGGGATATTGTATTTGATGAACATACATTATTGGTTAAAGGAGTGGGAGATGTGACATGGAAAGTGCTACTAAGAAACCAATGCAAATATTGGACTTTAGGGGTGATAGCATTGGTGTTAGTTCTTTTAAAACCATCAACATTGTACGGGGAGTCAATTCCCATATGAGACACAATGGAGGAATCTATGGATAAGGAGGATAATAAGGGTGTAGAGGAGTTAAAACTAGGGCTTATGAGCATTGAGGAAGTGGAAAATATTAATAGTGAATCACTAATAATTAAAATATATTTCAAAGGCCATCACAATGGTTCCATGATTATTCTATAATGTCAAGCATACTTATTTCATTATGGAACAAACAAAGTTCATCCTTCAGGTTAAATATTCCAAAAGACTTGGAATATGTAGATCACCATTGAAGATACAAGAATTGATATTAAAATGTATGAATAAGAATGATGATACAATTGAGAGTGGGGGTCTTCTATATATAACCAAGTAAATACCCTTTCACGAATGGTCCAGTCTATATAGACATGCCTCTTCCTACTAATTATTAGTTAATTAATTGTTGTTTATGTCTTATTATTATATTATTATTTTATAATATATATATATATATATATATATATATATATATATATATATATATATAATTGGCTTCCTCGTCAAAAATAATTGTCCTCAAAGATTACTAACGGAAGGCCTAATCTCTTTTTTTTGTTTTGGATGTTTTCTTGTCTCAAAATAGTCATCTTCATTGATGCAAGATGATATGATCCTCTAAGTGATAAACAAAACTGTCACACTGAGAATGGATCTTACCATCCTAAATTAATCTTTTGTGGAATCTTGCGGTGATTAGAAACTTGTGATAATTGTTACCACATGAATGGATTTCACTGACATTAATATTCTTGGGAACATTAGTTTGTTGTTTCCATTCTAAATACGTGGGTTGAGTGAGTTGTCTACTCTCGTGATTCGGATGTTGATAAGGAATTATAGTGATTTGATTTTCCCTTATCTTGTTTGTGTCATTTTTTGACTTAATTGAAGCACCTTTTCCCTTCAGTTATGGAAGTTGAATGGTTAATTTCTTGATCTCCAAGAGATTTGGCCTCCAGTAGAGTTGCCAGATAGATGATTACAACCAGAAAAGTGCCCAGACTTTGTTTATCATTAAAGTTGGATCTATGTCGTTTCCCAGGGATGATGAGCTTCAGTTTCTCTCCCTAGAAACGGCGCTAATTATGTTATCACTCCAAGAAACTCTCCTAGGTTGTAGCTCAAAGATGCCTGGTAACATATAATCTTCAATATTGTTCTCCGAACTATTGGAATAAATGATGGTTTGGATCAAGTTAGATAACCACTCGGCTCTGTTTTCACTCAAGGCATGCATGAATGCTCTCACCAATACAAGGCTTTAGACCACTAATGCTCAATAATTTATAAATTCAATCGATACATGGAGAATGCTGACTATACCTACAGATTTCATACATAGACATAAATGAATGGCTAGCTACAGGCAGCAAAAGAGAATACTGACTGTACTGGAAGATGCATATATGACCACATATGTAGGGCTAGCTAAAGGAAGCAAAGAAGTATGCAAATTTAATTTATCAAAGCAGAGATAAGATGACAGTTATCTAACCTTAGACATAAATAAAACATGAACAAAATGTTCAAGTGCAAGGATAGAACAACAAAGAGAATGGACATTGAACATATAATGGAAAAAGAAGCTTATATTGCTAGAATGAAGATGAGAAGCTTGAAGGAACAGAGGAGGAATAATATCCAGAAGTTGAACCTTTATTACATCTTACTTTCAGCTATTTATAGCCTTTTTATAATGCTCCTGAGCTCTAAGAGGCTCGGAGTCTTAATATGCCTGATATGCATTGTTAACTGATTTGATGCCCTCTAGACAAGCATGGGATCGGAGTTTTCTGCTTCTGATAGCAGAGTAACCACTTTTAGATATTTTTGGTAGCTTGATGTGCTATCTGGGAGTTATCCTGTGCCAGAGATGCTCCATGACGTTTGTTGGTGTGGTTGTTGCGCTGTCTGAGCTCCCTGATCTTTCTGTTTTGAGCTGCAGTGTACTATGGCCCTTCCAATGTTTTAACAATGCATGCTTCTGTTATAGCAGAACAATTCTTCCCTATGGTGGACCTCTGTTGGGTAATGGAAAGGGTCTGCGTGCCTTTGCTTTCCCTTTATACTGCAAAAAATAATTGTTTCTGTTATAAACAGAAAACATAGCAAATACTGAGAAATCTCACCCTTCTCTATCCTTTTTGAACTTCAAAGGTCTTCAAAAAATGGTTTATTCTTCTCTCGGGTCTGCCCCTATCACAATCACAATTCGCAAAATCCTACTCCTGTGTGTTTTTCTTGTATTTGGAAATCCACGAAAAGCACTGAAAAACACATGAAATTGGCTTTGGTGGACATGAAACAGTATATATTTTAACTTTGAAACCCATTGGGTCCAGCCTTGTCGCTATTTCAAGTCGCATTTGGCCTGTTCCTTTTGCATTTCATTGAAATAACGAAAATACATAAAAACATTAAAATATGGCTTTCCCCGGACTTGAAATATTATATAATATCATTCGCGGACCCTTTCGGGTCCGGGCTTTATCACTATCGGCACTGCCAAGTTCCCCTTTGTATTTCGTTATACAACAAAATATATTGAAAATGTATTGAAAATGGCCAACTTACGGACTTGAAGTTTTAGGCAATCTTATCTATATAACCGTTGAGTTTGGTTATTGGGTCGCACCTGTATATATGAAAGTGCCCCGCCCCATGGTTAGCACCAATGCGATATCAATGATGCGATAAATCGCAATCGCTAATCGCTCAATGCTTGAGTCCTTTAGATAATATAAACTATACTCCCCGCTGATGCGACCCACCGATCTAATCATCGGCGATCACTGATCAGCGATGTCATGTACCTGCCTTTAGACTGTCCCCTCTGCTTAGCCGATTGCAATTAGCCGCCTAGATCTGGGCCATTGATCGGTCAAATCTAATGGCGGCTATTCATTCCTGTGTTTAAGCCTGCGTTCGTCGGTTTTTCATGGTTTTTAAAGCATTTTAGCCTCTCGATAGTGCATTTCTACCCTTCTAAGGGCTTTCCTCTTGCACTGATTTTGATCATTAGATGATCTTTGAGCAAAAATTGAAGATTTCAAGGGAATTAATGGATCCATTGGCATGTTTCTAAGTGAATTTGGAGACTTCAAGAGCCTATATGGATCCATTTGTGGGAGTTTTTCCAGCAAGGCTAACAGACCCAATATTAAAATAGCATTGAAGCATAATTATGTGAAGTTTTTGGAAATCTTTCTTCCTTCAATTCCGAATTAGATGTAATTTTATATTTATTGATAATTTCATCAAATGATACTTCAACCAAGGGATTTATAGTTTTCTTGTGGGAAATCAACTTTTGCCAAATATCATAAGTCCCTTTTAAATCTTAACACCTTTAGTCACTTTTTTTTTTATCTATTAAAAGCTTCAAAATTTCCATTTTTTTTTTTAATAAAGTATCCCTCCTCTCAATTATTACTGAGAGGATTATCTAATTGAATTCACTTAGCTCCACTTTTAAAAAACTTCACCTTATATGCAATATTTTTTTTTTTTTATCTTGGCCCTTTATATTCTTTGGCCCTTTACTTTAAATAAAATCTTTGAATAACCTTTCACTTTATAATATTGATGTCAATTAAATTCCCTTTTTAAATACTCACCCCTTATTTTCATGAACTTAAAATATATTTTTATATTCTTTAAAAACCTTGATTTGTTACCAAGGGCCGTGATACTCCTTCTAATGATGTTCCGTAGGAATCTGTGTAAATTATTATAGTGGCTAGACTATACCATCATGACCATATTAGAGTCCATGGGCTACTCTAGACATCAGTGAATTTAACCGACGGAAATGGAAAAGAAATGGTGGAACGACTGAATTGAACTTAGGTAGTGCTCGAGAAGTAGTTAAGGATTATAGTAGCAACAAAATTGTATCAACCATATGTTTACTCCACGATTGATATTGACGGCAGCCTAGCTGCGACAACGGAGATGATGGAGTGGTGGTATACGAGGAAGAATGACATGATGGTTATGTAGGATGGACGATCGCATATGACAAGAGGCAGGGATACAGTTGTTGACATTCTGACTGGGGCGGATCGTGGATGAAATATGGCTTGCAGTAGTGGGTGTTGTGGTTCTATCAGGGCGTTGTAAATGGCCAAAGGCCTAAATGGCGATATGGAGAAACTTCAAATTCTGGTAGCGAAACACTTTAATGATAATGATGTTGACGAATTTGATGGTCAAAGACCTTGATCGAAGAAGGTGGCTATATGCAGTAGTTAAGCAGCCTAAAGGACCAAATTTCTCTCATACCAAATGGAACGAACAAATTTTGTTCTTCAGGTTAAATAATCCAAAATACTTGGAATATCTAGGTCTCCATTGAAGATACAAGAATAGATATTAAAATGCATGAACAAGAATGATGATACAATTGAGAGTTAGGGTCTTGTATATATAGCCAAGTAAGTACCCTTTAATGAATGGTCATCTTTGTATAGACATGCCTCTTCCTACTAATTATTAGTTAATTAATCATTGTTTATGTCTTATTCTTATTTATGTTATTTTTACTATTTTTATATATATTTTATTCATAAAACATTACTATCAAAGAAGCCTCACGATTGATGGTAGAAGGAATTGGAACAATGCCATGTATAAAAAATTTGAATCATTGTTTAGAAAATCAAGTCTGGAGATTTGTAGAATTGATTCTCAAAATAAAACAATTGAATGAAAGTGGCTTATCAAGATAAACTATAAGTAAGATGGTTCAATTATTTTTTATAAAGCACACTTTGTGGAAAATAGTATGCTCAGGCTAAAGGAGTCAACTACCAAAAAAAAAATTCACTCGTGGTGCAAATGTCATCAATTAAGGTGTGCTCATACTTGCTAAATTACATGGTATAAATGTGTATCAACTTTATGTAAATGCAAATTTCCCCAATGGAGAGTTAGAGAAGATATACATGTTGTAGCCTAAAGCATATGTGAAATCCACAAGACAACGTTTGGTTTGCAGGTTGTAGGAGGCTTCGTGTGGTTTAAAGCAATCTTCCAAAGTGTGTTGCCAAAGGATTGATGGGTACCTAAAGGGACAAGTATTTGAGAGAATTCACCTATTGATTCAAATACTTACTTCAAGTATATGTGTTAGATCTTCTAAATTCCAACAATGATGCAACTTTTTTTTTTGCAAACATTTGTCAATATTAAAAGTTGAAATCCAACATCACAACTAAATTTTATATGGTCAATTATCTAAATACATGAGTCCAAAGATGTAGGTTGAGTTGCAAGCAATGAAAAAGTGTTATTTGTAAATGCAAATTCCATCATGATGTATATTATGGTATGTACAAGACTAGACATCATTTTTGTTTAATTTGATTGAGCCAATTTTCTTTAGGTCTGGGCTAACACCATTATTAATCAACAAAGAGAGTTTTAAGATATTTTTAGGGTACATAAAACAAATCTCCTACCAAGTTTCTAGGGTACGGAAATGCAAAACACAAAAATGCATCCAAGGGATATGCTAAGACATCCCTTACATTTTAAGATTTTAGGTTGAGTGTCCCCAATGGGAAAGTTTTCGCACCATAAGTTTTCTTTTAGGGAGATAATGTGAAACCTTCAACATGGATTTTTTCCATCTTGAAATGGTGAGGAACACAACCCCATGTAGCACTTCTTAAAACATGGACATTACATTTGATGGAAATTGATACATTAAACTTAGTAGAATTTTGTGATGGAGATTTGAGCAATGGATGTGGATGATCAAAGATTTAGGTCCAACTAATGTTTCAAATTAATTAGTGGAATAATACCATGAGCAACTAAGTAGCCAAACATCTAATTATTGAACTAGAGTGTCTCAAATTGATTTACGAGATTAACAAATTAATTTTATAAATTGACTGGAGGAATAATATCATGAACAACCAAGAAGCCAAGCATCTAAGTAGAGTATCTCATCTGCAATGCAACCAAGGAATTGATTTGGTTTAAGAGATTTAATAGACAACATTGCAACACATCAAGGGTTATTCTCTGGTAACAAAATAAATAAAGTTTCTTTTGAGAATGAATGACATATAATTACACTGAGAGGTGCTCTATAGCCCAATATGAGGGAGATGTTGTAAAGTCATGTAACATCATGTAATGTTATGTTGGCTCAAAATTTATAATTAAAATAATAATTATAATTATTAATTAAGAAAAGTGAAATTATCAAATTAAGAATTATAATAATTAAAAATTAAAATTTGAAATGTTAAATGTGGACTCACACCTCTTTGAAGAATCACAACTACAATGAAAATCAACTTCTCACTTCTCAAAATGCAACGATAGTAATAACAAAGTCAACTTTTCTCTTCAGGTACAATCTAGAAGGGCTTCCAAACATCCAATGATATTAGGAAAATTATCAACCACAAGGAATTTGTGTTAAGGTTTGTCCTCTGTCATTGTGTTAAGGTATTTCCTGTATTTTTTGTGTTTCTTTAAATCTACATGTGTGAATGCCAAAAGTACCATAAGCATGTACATGTAATTTATCAATGTAATGTAGAGAAAATTTTAGAGTTGAAACTCTCGAGGTTTCACCTACATAGGGTGTGATTGCTTTTTCCTGCTCCACAACCAACTTGAAACTATTATTATTAGCAAATGAAAATTAAAAATTTCTTATAGTTAAAACATTTTATTAATGTGTTATTCCTCTTTGAACTTGGTAGTAGATCGAAAATTAAATTGAATCTATACTAATTGTAATATCATTGAACCAACATAAAAAGGACTTGCTTTCCCAAATAATAGATGAGAGATACATGCAGAAATAATTTATTTTAAAATTTATAAAAAAAATAATAGTTTCTTTACATAACAATCAACTACTCTACTTTGATTTCAAGAAGCATCACAAATTTGATCCCTCAAATTTACCAAATCACAGATAAATTTAGTGATTTTTATTCTATGCTTACCCAATATCTTCTACTCATACAATCAGGGGTTCATAGCTTTCAATACTAAAGTCTGTGTAATACCTAAAAGAGTGTGGATAACCACTTCGGTTCCAACGTCCACTAAAACATGTATATGGCAACAAAATGTTACTGTAATTTTTTTTTAAATCCATACAACTTTGGTATGCAATTTACAGTGACCTCTAGTTTATAATATATATTTTTTTTGAATAAGTTTCTAAACTGAACTCAACTTCAAAGACCAAGAAAGCCTAGCCCATCAAAGCATTTGGGAAGAGATTTTTTTACTTAAGGCAGCAAATTTGAATAGTCCAAGGAGTACACATCAACATTAAAATTGAACCCAGAGAATGCTGTTGAATTTAAACCTAGAGTAAAATGTGAAACACAATAAAAAAGAGTGCAAAAACCAGACTGTTGAAATATTGCAATCCTAACATATTCAAAAGAATAGAAAGCACACTTGGGAAAGACAATGAACTAAATTTCTTTGTAAATGAATTTTTGATGTTATATGTGGAATTGATAGACATGAGAAAAGATTATTACAAAGATTTTGACTTTGATTTTCTATATATATATAAAAAAGCACTTTCGATTTCTAATTTCACATCCATTCAAACTTTCACTATAATTTTTTTATAACAATCTTCAAAATTTGCACCGATTAATTTGTTATAACCATGTTAATTATTCAAGATCAGACAATTTCAACATAGATTCTTCGTAACAATAACGCTTGTTCAAAGTTCAAAACTTTTAAAATTCAAAATTGTAACAATTTTTACAATACTAAAATTCTAACATATTTCTCCAAACCCTTTCATGTATTGAATTCAGGGAACCTCTATATGTCAAGGAATTTAACTTCAAAGATGCCATCCACCACAAAATCTGTAAGAAACTTAGGAAAACTTAAGATATTACTGTTGACTTCCTCTCGAACGTTTAATTGCCAATCACGTTTATCACACATCTCAGACTCTCGCCTTTAATCATGTAATCAAATGCCTTGTTGATATCGGCAAATGAAACCTCATGTGTGATAAATTTCTCCAATTCAAGCTTCTGCAAAAAAATAAAGAAGTTAGCTTGAAAGACTAATTACATGGAGATCAAAGAGTAGTGATTTTTGCCAGGAAAGGAAAGCAGCAGGCATGGCCTGAGAGAGCCATTTCTATCCTAAAATCTAAGCAAATGAATGAATCTTCATAGAATAACAAATGAAAGAAAGTCTTACCTTATCCAAATACAATTCTACAAGGCCTGGCAAATCGGAACGGGGCTTATAGTTTCCAAAGAAAGTTCCTTTCAATGTCCTTTCGTTCAGAAAATTCACGGGGCTGGTTGCAAAGACTGCGTCTGAATGAGGGACACCCACTAAAACGGCTACACCCCAACCCTGAACAAACACATACCCATTTGATCAGCATATGCATAGTAGCTAAAACTGAGCGTATATTTACAATTTCAGAAGGGGAGGCAGAGTAAATACGTCATGGCAGGATTCGAAGGCTTGAATCATGGCCTTGACATTCCCTGTGCACTCGATGCTGTAGTCCACCCCTCCATCAGTTTTCTCGGCAATAACCTGATAAACTCCCAGAGTTTAGTTTTAATTTAAAACATTTCTCCGAATACAACACAAAACTGAATTGAGCTTTAACATAAATTCTTTTACACATCTATTAAGCACCAACAAAGAGCAATAAATTTGAAAGAGACAAAGGAAAAGAGAAGTTGAAATCATTGTAGGCAGCTCAACCAACCTCTTGAATAGGCTTCTTGTAGTCCAGTGGGTTTATAAATTTTGTTTTTTTTCAGAAAGAAAAGCATTATATTTATATTAAGGAAATATATACATCATAATTCTGATGGGTCTCATGAAAAAAGACTGCCACTGAGAGGTCAAATATTTTAGGAGAAAACAACATAGCATCTAGAAAAGGAAGAGTTGTAGCATCACATAGGAACATATTGAAAAGTTGAGGAAAAAGTCATCACCACCATTGACTCACTGTACTTCAGGAATGGGAAAAGAAACCCACAACACTTCTGATTACAACCTTCAGGATCAAAAATATAAACTCTATACCCTCCAAGACGTGCTGCAGTGATGAGATAGGAGGATAGAGTGCTGAGACAGAAGACAACATATATTTGAAGGAAATGTTTGAATCCTCAAACATTTTTAAATTCCTCCATTTCCAAAGGCACCAGATTGTTGTGGGAGGGTTTATAAATTCTGTTACACCAAAGAGCTTTGCTGAAAGAGGACAGATTACAAAAACGATTCAAACAACGAAATAGAAAGGAAATTCTCGAGTCAACATACATACTGTGATTAACAAATGATGGAAATGGGCATTTTACAACCTTTTTCAAATCTGTCACTGTTTAAATTGATTATTCGAGAATCTCCTAAGCCTAGGTTAGATGTCTAACAGAAAATTAAACAGTAAACTCATCATATTGATCCCATAAAAAGAAAAATTCAGAAATGAAGCTGAATTTTACTTACGGCAAGCCCAACACCCCCAAGGCCAAATATTGCTACTGACGAACCCTTCTTGGGTTTGGCTACATTCAAAGTCGCCCCCATCCCTGAATCCACAATAAAATGAATTTTGAATAGGAATTCCAATCAAGGAAACGATCATGGGTGATTTTATTCACAGTCCAGCAAGCCGAACTTTGGGAATTCAATCACCCACTTTATAAATCAATATACAATGTAAACTAATTCAATTATATCATTGTGATCTTTCACAATCATCAGCAAATTAAGTTTCGAAAACCCCAGAAAAAAGTCAAAACAATAATGGAAAAGAGCTGTGAAAACTAAAGCCAATTCCCAGCGATTTGTTCGTGGCTTCGTGCTGTGCAGGTTGACTAAATCCTGAAATGTAGGGCAAGCAACTAAGTTTGGAAAATGGAAAGAATTCAAACAGTAGGAGGTTGAGCCCTTTCGCTGCACCCTCCGAGCATCACCGTAACAATTGAAGGATGGCGTATATTCGAATCACACATTGGTTAAGGGTAATCGCTCATAGAAATGTAATTTTCATTTGGGCGGGTTTTCAAATTCAAATTCAAATGAGTGACCCATTAAATGAGTATGTTATGTATCTTGTATCATATACCATAGTGTTCCGATCGTCTAATGGTGGTAGAGGCAGAAGTGGTAGGAAATTCATCGTCTGCACTGTGATGCCCATCCATGCTGCATGGTACTGTAAGGGCTGGGCCGTATTGTGATGTGCATCCATGGCATGGTCCATATTTGTATAAAGGGTATGGTGAGCATTCATGTGCTGTGTCCGTAGCCGGGATGTAGAGGGTGTACTTACAAGTATTAAGTAACCTATAGGGGTGGAAATAGGTGTTGTTGTTCTTTCCAGTCTCGCATTTATTCAATTCCTTTCGAGACTGGGATGCTAGTGATAGTGCACTAAACAACCAATAACACTATTGACCAATATTGCCCTTCCATAAACTAGCACAGCCATATTTACCAAGGTAAATATGCTTGATATACTATATCAAGCATATATATCAACCACATTTTCCATGTGATTGATATAGACTGTCTATAGGTCAACTTATTATTAATAACTATATAAATACTAACAACCATATTATTTATATATATTATTATATGAATATAATAATAATAATATAAACTCATAATATTATTATTATTATTAATTAATTAGATTATCATTATATTATTCAAGAAATAGAATAATGTAATAATTATTATATTATTATAACAATAATATAAAATTATAATAATAATAATAATAATAATAATAATATCATCGGATAATAATATAATAATAATATTATATTATTATAATAATATATAAATATAATTATTAATAAGATAATAATATAATTAATATTATAACAATAATAATAATGTAATAGCTATTATTATAATAATAATAATAACAATAATAATAATAATAATAATAATAATAATCACAATTATATTGAATTATAATTATTATAATAATAATAGCTCATAATAATAATCATGATCGAATAATAATTAGAATTGTGATAAGTGAATTATTATGTGTAATTTTTTAAAGACCAACCATTTATGATAATTAATAAATATATAAATAATAACAATGATATTCTTATATATTTATATATTTATTATTATTATATTAATATTATTACAATAATATAAACTCATAATAATATTAGTAATATTAAATATTAATAATTCATAATTAATAATAATAATAATAATAATAATAATTAGGTTTTATTAATTCAACCATGTTTATTTTAGTATTTTTAATATTTATCTTAGGGTTTGTATACATTGGGTTTATAATATTAGTCCCTTTTGTTTATCATTACCCAACAGATTAATACTAAAAACCCAAGGGATTATGAGCCAAAGGGAATAATATTAAACATAAGGGACTACTATTATAAACCCAAGGAACTAACATTAGACAACCATGGTCAACCATGGTTGAATGTCACATTGTGAAAAGGATTGTCTCACCATGAAAATAAACCATGTTTATTTTAGTCTTTCTAATATTTATATTAGGGTTTACCAATGTTGGGTTTATAATATTAGTCCCTTGGGTTTGATATTAAACCCTATGATTAATATTATAAGCCCTAGATGAACCCTTATATGATAGGAATATTATATGATAGGAATATGAACCCTTAGATGAATAAACCCAAGGGATTGATAATATAAACCTAAGGAACTAATAACAACAAGGGATTAATACTAAAAGCCTAAAAAACCAAAAGGCTTAATAGTATAACCCAAGGTATATAAAACCTAAGATAAACAAAAAGGACTAATATTATAAACCCAATGGTTTAATATTATAAACCCAAGCAATTATTGAACCCAACGAATAAACATTAAAAACCTGAGGGATCAAGAAGTGCAAGGGATTGATATTACAAATACAAGAGATTAATAAAGATGACCATGATTGATATTATAAACCCAAGTTAATAATAAACCAAAGGATTAATACTAAAACCCCAAGGGATTATGAACCCAAGGAAATAATATTAAACCCAAGGGACTAATATTATAATCCCAACTTTGGTAAACCCTAATATTAATATTAGAAAGACTGGCCAATATTTCCCTTCCATAGATTATACCACGATCATCTGAGCTTCTTGCATTTGAAATATTTGGTGCATTAACTGAAATGGAAGAATCTTGTAGTGAGAACTGAATGCATCCGTGGCCTTCAAATTGAATTCATTCATTCAATTCGTCATTCTATTGCATTGCCTACCCTATTCTGGTCATTTTTTGCATTGGATCCAACTCACCATGTGGTCATTCCATTAATACATAGTCTAGCATCTTTGTCATTGAATCCTATTCCCTGCCTTGTGATTCCTGCAGCAATACACAGTTGAATCCCAACTGTTACGTCGAAGTGGGCCAGGAGCACGATGTAGCTCAACGTGGACCTAATTTCTGCCACAAACATTAAGGAACACATCAATTCAATGAATATTGTAATGCTACATTACTATATTTAACTATGGTTTGATGTAAAAGTTTCAAGATGATAATATTTTGTGGAAGCAGTTTTTCATTGGTCATTTTTTTTAATTAGAAATGAGTAATATTTTTATAAAATCTACGTTGGACCACAACAAAAATTGGGAATTTTAAAGAATTTCTAAGACCACATTCTATGAAAACATAAATAGGATCCATCTCCATATTGCAAAAACCAAAAAATACAACATTTCTATTGACCTATTTACAACTATATGTCCTGAAAAATTGACCATCGAGGAATAGAGTTTTAGAGTTTTACAGTGTTTGTTCATTCACTAGGAGGGGAATTTCTTGACGTTGTGTCCTCCAATTTTGAGTTTGTAATTACTGCTGCTAGGTTTGGTCTAGTTATTATGCTTGGCCTCATCATATTATCCACTTGAATTTGAAAAGTGTTAGTTTCATCATTCTAATCATCCATCTACTTTTGCATGGAAATCAACTTAGGTGCTCGATCTGCTACCTAGAGGGAGAGATACTGAATAATTTTCAAAAAAAGTAACAGTCTACATTGTTGGCTATAGGAAAGTTGTTGAAAAGTGTTAATTTCCTCATTCTAATCATCCATCTACTGTTGCATGGAAATCAACTTATGTGCTTCATCCACTACCTAGAGGGAGAGATACTGAATAATTTGCAAAAAAAAGTAACAGTCTACATCGCTGGCTACAGGAAAGTGAGGGCAGTGAGGACATTATGGGGTATCTTCCCCATAATCATTATTCCTATGAGGTTCCACTAAATCCCAGTTGTCGTTCCTTCTCCTATTCCTGAGCTTCTCCCTTTGCAAGGCAAGTTTAAAGGCCACCTAGAAATTCCAACAAAAATGGAGAGATGCAACTCCTAAAAAGTTTACAAATTGAATTGGAAAGTTGAACCTTTTTGGAAAAAACGTATTACCAACTTCAAATCCAATCGTGAGAAGGAAACTTGTGATCGCTCTAAAATAGTACTTCCTGTTCGCATGGACTAATGGGTGTGTGGTCTAGCCTTGCCTCTATCCAATACTTCCTGTATAGAGTTCCAAATTGATTTTTGATGGAGGTAGCTTCGACACAATCCAAGACCAAGCATGGTTGCAGGTCTAAAACTACGTGTCCTAGATGAGTCAATGCTCAGTCCTTGCTTCTCCTTCCAATGGTGAAGATGCCAGGGAGGGAGGAGAAGGAGCTTTGCTTCCTTACTCTTCAAGTGACAACCCATTCTTGGTAGATAAATATTGAGCTTGATGGAATTGGTTCCATCCTCCATGAATGCTTTATGCGATGTGATATCTCTCCATAGGAACTCAATCCCTCTCGTTGTTATGTATACCAAGATCAAGATGATGTGAGACTCACACATGGGATTTAATGACCATGACTAATCAAGCAGACTTAACAATACCTGAGTACAAGAAAGTGCATGGTTATCATGTTTCCCGATGCTCCCTCTCATATATCATCTTCTCCAATTAAGGTACTCTCATCCAATAACATTGAATGCACCCAAATTGTAATAATCCCCTTGAGCTTGTTAATTGAACTATGTCTACACCAATTAGCTCTGATGTATTGGAGATGTGGAGTCATAGAGAGGTATATGACGAAGATGTGCCAATTCATGGGATGATTTTCTATCTCCTTTTCCCATTAACTTCTATTTACCATTTTGTAACTTCTATTTGTCATTTTTCCAGACATAAGGCTTGACTGGCTTGTTGGTTTGACATTTTATTCTGGCTTCTTAGGATGTTGTAAAATCTTTTATGATCAAAGGATTCCAAAATTCTCTTAATCCTTTGCAAAATTAGTTTTAGCTGGTTGGTTTTAGAGGGTGCATTTTTTTCAAAAGATGAATGGATATGAGTGAGTCTCCTATAAAAGTAATTTTGGAGATTTTGAGGTCCTTGGCTAAAGAAAATTATAGGAAAAGGCCATAGAATTCGACCATGTTGTTGATTTATTTGCCCATCCCTCATGCAAACCTAATTT